>VZTE01005146.1:342587-373625 GCA_013397775.1 Eulacestoma nigropectus
AAACGGAAGCGAACACCGAATTTTTGCACGAGTGGACGGTGACAGTGTGGGCAGGAAGAAAATAATCCAGTGAATTCTGTATAAAACAGTGTCGGGAGCTGAGGTGGGCAGAGAATCCGTGGCGCTGCTGCTGCTCGGGAAGGATTTTTGGCAAGGCTGTTTTATCCCTCCCGGTGCCCAGCGGGTCTCTCCTGCCCCACAGCCACTTCCAAGGACTGGACTCCGTTCTGGAGGAATCCCTGAGGCCCATCCTGCTCTGTGCCATCACCAGGAGGCCGCTCCATCCCCCGGGAGCTGACTTGGGGTGCCTGAGCGGGCTTTGGGACGGAGATAAAATACTCCTGGTGGGATCAAAGTCTGAGTGTGGGATTTGTGCTGGCTCTGGGCTCAGGGTTAGAGAGGGAAGTCCGGCCCTCCTGGAGGGTAACTACGAGCACAAAGCCATTACAGCTCTGCCCTCACAGGGGAACTTACCGAAACTCAGTGCCTGCCCTTCTGAGTCACCAATTAACTGAAAATGCAATTTTTTTTTCCCCTCTTTGCTCTTAAGAAAAAAAAAAAAAGGCAAAACTGCTCAAAAAATTTGGTTGTCAGCAAAAGCAAAAAGGAAAGACCCCCCAGAAAACCCCAAAGTGCCACCCACCCTCTCTACTGCCGGGGCAGACCCAAACCAGCAGAACGAGCTGGGGTGGCTTTTCCTCCCTGTTGGAGGGAGCTCTGGTTCATAATTAATAGTTTTCCAGGCTGATTCTTCAGGGAGAACAATGAGGACATTGAGAGCAGATCCCTGCTGGCCTCACAGAGAGCCTGAGCCCCGTGCCTGCTCTGAATCCCTTTTCCTCACGCACCCCAAGCCGGGCGTCCCATCCCACCTGGCGTAAAAACCCCTTTAAATCACGGGGTGATATTTTACCCCGCGGTGCTTTCTTTCCCTTTCCCTCCCTGATGGACTCTAATCTTCTGATATTATAAGAAGTGAGGAGTAATGGAGCTCTTGGCCTTTTTAAATATGTATGAACTTCTCGGGGAGACGAGGAGCGACGCAGACAGATCACAGATGCGAGCTGCTCTCGCAGCCATGTCATTAACCGGGCGTGGGTGTCTCTTTTCCCCCTGTCCCAAGTCATTATTCACAGGCAAAGCATAACGTTTCTGTTCCTTTGGTTATGGATTATTATTATTATTATTTTTCAGGATCTGGGCCGCAGATCACAGAGAGCTGATGGTGCAGTTCCTACCTCTGACTCGCTGGGGTTTTTGCTGCTGGCGAGCAAAGCTGTTTGCTGCTGCTTGGCGGGGTCAGGCTGGGTGGTGACTCAGGAAAATGAGCTTAAATACTGGGATTTTGGTGGTAAACCTGCACATGTTTATTTGTTGTGACGGTGAGCTTTGGTTTCTGAGAGTTGGATGGGTTTGCCCCGTGTTGTCACTCGGCTTTATCCCTCCAGGTGAACGTGGTGGGATTTCTCTGGGGTGCAGGCTTTGTGTGGGCTGTTCCTAAATACTGATATAAGCCGTGGATGTGTGGATTAGCTGTGCCAGGATCTGTTCTTCACACACTCACAACACAGCAAAGCTTCTTCCTTACTGTCATAGCAGTGGGTTACAGCAGGGCAAGGGTGTTTCTCATCTTATTTAAATCTCCAGACAAACTTTTAGCTAAAAAACCTCCTGATTTTGGCTGAAATGCAGCTGACAGTTTTGTTTAAAAAGCAAATTATTTGAGATTTAATTTTTTTTATTTTCACACAGTGCGCTTTGTCTTCATTTAAAATGATTTTCAATCTGGTGAGTTTTTTATTCTGAGAGCTGGGAGCTGTCCAGAGATACAGCAGGAGCAAACCTTGCTCGTGTCCCCCTCTCCTTCCTTCCCACTGTGCTGCCACAGCATCCCCCAAAATGAATAATTCAGCCAGCAGGGATATCTGAGAAGGTCACATAAATGAGGTGACGCCCGCTTTTCATCAGCCCTGGAGGTCACACAGAGGGTGTGACACCCACTTTTTAGCAGTCCTTTGACTTCACAGCTGTAAAGGTTATTCCTGAGGGGAAGAGTTACACCTTGGGATGAGTTCCTTGCTCCACAGGGCCTCTCCATGCAAGTGTTTGCAGGATTAGGGCTTCTGGAGTTTGTGGAGTTTGGGGTGTGCAGCACATCTGCCAACATGAATTAGTCACCATAACACACATGGCGTGAATTGGTTTTTGTTTTTGCTAGGGAAGGGAAGCTGGTGAGGGTCGGAAAAAGAGGAAAACAGGCAGGGATGGACGGGATTTGCTTTCAGGGAAGGCTCTCCTCACCCAGAGGGTGATGGGGGAGATGTCCCGGTTTGCACAGGGATTGTGTCTGTTACAGGAGTGGGGTTGGCTCTCAAATATTTGATTTTCTTGTGTTCTTCAGGCTCTGGACCATGGAAAATGTGGTGGTCATTGGCTTTCAGCCTCCTCCCCAGGGCAGGGGATCAATACAGCTCAATGTGGGGTTCAGCCTGTGGTTTGTGCTTTTTCCAGAAGGACTTGGGGAGAAAAGATGCCGTTTAAAGAAAATTACTGCATTGCCTATCAACTGAAAACAAAAGTCTTTTGTCCTGTCAATCATGGGGAGGCTTTATCTTGTCAATCACGGGAAAATGCTTCCCTTGCACTTCTGCCAGGCTTTGCACAGAGTGGGTTTCTCCTTCAGTCAAACAAGCAAGTGTTGGGTGCAGTGGCTTTTAATAAAAATATATATTAAAAATTACATTAAAAATAAATATGAATGTTTTATCAGTATTCGGACTTGAGAGACTGTGGTGATGCAAGTCAGAGGGCAGATCTCTGCTTCTCCAGCCCCTGGGGGCTCAGGCAGGAGGGAAGAGGCTGCAGCTGGATCCCACGAGGAAACCACAGTAACACTCCAGGGTGTTTGCAGAGCCCAGCTCAAGCTGCTTCTGTCACTCGAGCAAGACTCACCCTGGCTCTGGTCACAGACTGGACTCTGTGGCTTGTTTCGAATCATTTGCAGCTTTTGTTTTGTTCACGAGAGTGAAAGACGTTTTCCTTTCCCTTTCCACTTCCTTTCCCTTTTGCACAGTGGTTTTTTTTTCCCTGCGCTGCTCCACAGACAGGCTCGGAATGGGTTTTTCTGGGGATAAATGCACTTCCAGGAGCCTGTCTGTCCATCCATCCGTCAGTGCACAGCCCAGGCGATGGGAGCTGGGTACCAAACACCTCTCATCCCTATGTTTGGGGTTTGTAGAGATGCTGCCATGCTGCTGCCTCCCCTCCTGCCACAGGAATGTTCCTGCTCAAGCTGGGGACCCAGTTAAACGCCGGGGGTTGAGGTCACATCGTGCTGACAGCGCTGCTGGAGCTCCCTCAGTGCCACTCACAGAATCAACCAGGATGGAAAAGCTCTGGAGCAGTGCGGGATCCCTACTCCTGCCTGGCCCTGGGGCTGTGGTGGAGGTCTCCCCACTCGTGCCAGGAGCAAGGTTTCAAGAGCTTTAAACCTGTGCTGGGCGGGCTGTGCCAAAGCTGGGGCTGTTGTTGTGCGGCGGCCACGTGGCCGGGGGTGTGTGGGTGCCTGCCCTGGGCTCGGGGCCGTCTGCTCCCTTCCTCCAGGGCTGGCAAAGGCCTTTTCCTGCACAAAAAAACGGTGTCAGGAACTGGTATCATTGTTCTGCCGTTTCCCCTTGCAGCCAGCTGAAGGTATAAAGCTGCTGGGTTTGTAAAGCAGCCATGTGGAGTTTCCATTCTCTCTCGGCCCCTCTGTGAGCAGGACGCCCAAATATTGCTGTCACTCCGTGCCAGGGCTGTGATGGGGAGGTTACTGACTGTGGTGCCTTTGGCCGATGGTCCCTTTGAAGAAGCCAAGGTGAAATTCGTGGTAAACAGGGACATCTCTGTAGCAGGGGAGCTGGATCACCCCTGTTGAGCTTTATTCTGCAAACTTTATTCTTTTTGCAGCACAACTTTGTTTCCACAGCTCTGACTTTGGATGCTGGAGCTGCTTTTCCAGGAGTGGCTCAGTGGGGAGGGCGAGCTCAGGGTGCTCCATCCCCATCACCCAGAGTGGGAGATGCTGGAGCTAGTGGGTCCAGAGCCAGGGATGCAGCTCATCCTCTGGGAAAACACAGCCTGCTGGTGTTGCTCTGCATCCCGAGGTGATGCTCACGCTCCTCTCCATTTGCTTTCTCTGCTGGGAGGCTCTCCAGGGTTTTACATCAGCGCCAGGTGTTTTACCCTTCTTCTGTTGCTAAAAAAAAAGTTGATTTTTGGAGCGTGGAGTCATCAGGGCCGGCTGCTTGGTGTGCTGGAGCAGAGAGCAGGGACCAGTGCTGGTGACAACTCAACCACCTTCTTTTAAAAAACCTGGGATCATTCCCAGAAATTCTCCTCATTCTTTACACATCAGTATTTTATAAACCCCAGGGCACCCAGCCCTGGAGAGAGCTGCGGTGTGAGGAATCACTGGGTGGTTTGGAGAGTCCTGCCCTGGCACCCACCTCCTCCCACCCAGCATCCCCCCCTCCATGGGCACGGCGTGTCCGTGCCAGACAAGGACAGATGGGACCTGGCACTGCCTTTCACTCCCCTGAATGCAGGAGATCTGTCTTAGCCAGGCTTTTCTTAATGGAAGACAAATTTGAGTCACCCTGGTGGTTTTTCATACCAGTCTTTTGTTCCTTTTCCTTCTGAACTGTAACAAAAGCTTCAGTGCACTGGGACCAGTAATTAGTTTCGCTCTTATTTTCCATAGAACTCACCTCTGGAGCACGTGCGTGCCCGGAGCCACATCCAGGAGAATGGCCCCGGGGCTGGATTTGCATTTCTGATACAGAAATTCAAATTAGTGCCATACATCAAGCGATTCCAGTGGTCGGAGCATCACTCCTTATCAGGGGCTGTTGGGCTCCTTGGCTGCTGAGCCTCACCGGCTGCAGCTGCCAACTCCTTGGCAAACCTGACAGAAATAACCCCAAATGCCACGTGGGATGGGTGCCTCTGGGAGTGGCTGTGTCCTGCTCTGCAGGGAGGAGGAGGTGTTTGATCCCCACGTGTGTCTCTGAAGCTGTGGGCTGAGGGGACGTGTGTGAGGTCTCACCTTTCATCCATAATTTCACCTTCCTGTGAGTTTATTTAACTATTATCTCACTGTTTTCTTTGAGCAGAACAAAGTCTGGCTGTTCCTGAGCTGGTTGCTGTCAGCCAGGCTTCGTGTTTGGCTTTTCATCTTTGGTGATAACAAAAGTGGATGATTTTACCTCCCTCACTTTTCATCCTCGAGTATCCCAAAGCTCTGTGTGAGTGGAGATCTCTGTGAGGGAGGCAGTGCCAGGGGCTGGAGAGGCAGGGGCTGCTCCTGCTTGGTACAACCAGGAGCAAGAGCAACCCAAGCACCGGGAGATGCCTTGAGGAACCCTTGAACTCCCTCAGGTTTGATAAACAGAGAGTTTTGTCTCTGCCCGTGGAGCTGAGGCTTCCAAAGAAGAGCAGATGGCATTGAAGGCATCTTCTTGGTGACAGCCAGGCCTTCTGCAGGGCTGGTTGCACACAGGAGGTCACGCTTGCTTGGATAATTTTCGAGTTTTTGGGCAAGGTTTGCAAGTTGGATTTCTCAGCTGGCTGTGCTCCTGTTGATACAGAGCACTACAAAACTTCTTCTCCACCATTCATCCACCGTTTTTGGGTCTAATGTGTTGAACAAGGAGATTCTTTGTGACGTTTCCAGTGCTGTGTGTGAGGAGGTGGGTGTGGTGCGTTCAGTGTCCCACTGTGGTGTTTCTCCAGCTGGATTTGGCTGTGAGATGGCATTTGCCACCTGCAAAGCCCAAACCTTGAGGGAGATGAGGCACCCTTGATATGGAGAATCTTCAAACTGCAGCAATCCAGGGCAGAAACAAGCAGAGGGAAGAGTTACCCTGCAGGAAATTGCAGTTTGCTGATGGGCCCCGTGATGTGTTTGGGAGTGATGGCTGCATTAGGGGTGGCTCTCTGCAGCTGCTCTTCCTTTCCATGTCCAACCCTTCCCTGCTCAACCCTCTCCTGCCCTCCTCCTGCTTTCCAAGAGCCTTCCCTGCCTGAAATCACTCGGACACTCACTACCCACATCCGAAATTGCTGCTCAGTTCATCCCCCTCCAACAATGATGAGCTCCCTTGGAGCAGTTGCTGAGGAGGAGAGGACGGAGCCTCTTCCGTGGCTTTGTCTGGAGGAGGAATATGAAATAAACAAAGACAGAAAATCAGTTCCTTGTTCAAATTCCTGCTCTCCTCTGCCTCATCACTTGGGTTTTGGTAATTGCTTTAATCTGCACTTGGGGTTTCCTGGCAGGAGAAGGATTTTTCAGTGACTGTCATTTCTTTGTTACTGGTTGTTTCCAAACTCATTACTCCTGGCATTTATTCACCCAGGCTGGAAGCAGCTTGCACCAGGGGCACAAAATGGAAATTGATTTACAGCGACAGTGTGTGATCTAGAAAACGTAAAATTTTTTTTTTCTTTCCCTCCTGAGTCTATAAATTAGTTTTGATTCCAATAAGGTTTTCTGCTATAGTTATAAATCAGATCCCAAGGAGCTGTGTGAGTTGGGATATTAAAGCAGCCACGCAGCAGCCCTTGTATCCCAGTATTGCTGATGCCCAGAGGTTTGTGTGGGATAAACTTGGGAAAGGGGCTTTCATCTGGAGAGAAGAACCAGCTGCTGAAATACAGTTGAATCCTCAATAAATCAAATTAAAAAATGGTATAGGTCTAAGTTTTTTAGGAAGATAAGGGGCTGGAATTGCTTGTGATTGAAGGAAGCAAGCCCCACACTGAGGTTTTTGGAGAATATTGATGCCTCAGCAGTTCTGAGCTAGCAGAACTCTACGAGGCCTTGCCTCAGGCTGTGGGACCACTGATGGTTTGGGGAATTTGGGGTTGTTTGGATTTGCAGTCTCAGCGCTGGGAGAGTTCACAGTGTGTGAGCAGCTAATGCAGGGCAGCACTCTCGGGGTGCAGCTGAGGGGCTGCGGGGAGGCTGGGAAGGGAGGAACACCACCTTTGAGCTGGTGTTTCCCAGGATTGGTTTGACCTGCTAGGAAACTGGAGAAAACTCTGTGGGCAAACACTGTGGTGGCTCCTCACCGGGTGCTCACTGGGCCTCTGCCAGGTCCTGCTGGGCTGATTCTCCTTTCGTGGGTGTTCCTGAGGGAATCCCAAGGCTCCAGAGCTTTTCCTGGATGAGCTGACAGCCCTGGGCTGCAGTGCTGTGACAGAAAATGACCCGACTGCGAGCGAGTCTCGTTTCTGCTCGAGAGTTCACCGGAAAAATTATTTCTGACCCGCCACCAAAGCTCGCGGGAGGTGACAGCGTGGTGTGATGTCACCCTCATCGCTTTTTCCATTTGCACAGCCTTTAAAAGGCCACAGCAGCAGAGAGCATCAGCCCCCAGTGCAGCTGGGGCTGTGCTGGGCTTGGTCTCTGCTGTGGCACCCAGGGCTGGGCGGTCACCTCCCAACCCAGCAGGTTGTCACCGTGCCCCTTCCTGTGCCATCCCGCCCCGCTGGTTTTTATAACCCCCAGGTCTTCTCTGAGCTTCCCAGTGCCAATATTTTGAGCTGGTTGGAAAGAAAGGCATTTTGTGTACGTGTGGGGATGTTTGCTTTGCTTTGGGTTCATTTAGCAAATGTTGGTGGGTTTTTTAATCTCTCTTTTTTTTTTTTTTTTTTTATTAGGGAGATTGAAAGCTTAGAGCAAATTTGAAGCAGATGGAACTGGTGACATCACTCTTTGTTTTACTCCTGTTAGTGCAGATAGCTACTTCGGGGTAAATCCTGGAGAGAACCTTTCTATGCTTAAACACCCCCAGTCTCCAGCCTTTTCCCATCCCTTTTATCTTCCCTGTCCATCTGCTTTGTCCTCTCCTTGTGCCCCTTCACACCCCCCAGGCCTGCCTCCATCAGATGCCGTTTCCAGACAAAAATCCCACAAGCTTCCAGCTGTTCCTTGTGCTGGACATGAGCAGCCAGGCCGTGCAGGGAGCTCTGTGGGGTGGTGGTTCCCTTGGGATGAGCCCTCAGGGGTTGGTGCTGGTGCAGGACCAGAGCCTGAGCACTGCCAGACCCTTCCCAAACCTGCCCCATCCTCGATCCATGGGGAATTTTGTGGTTTCTGTTTGTTGCATGGGGGCTTGGTCATGGATCCATTCCAAAAGTTGGAGTATTCACACCAACAGCTCCAGCTCATGCTGTCCTTGCCTGTGTCCCCGGATGGATCCCCCACCTTCAGCCCTGACTTGTGTCTGTGTTTTCCTTCCATCATTTGCACAGGAATTCCAGGCAGGGCTCAGATCTCCATGGCTTTTTCCCGTGGCCCGTCTAAGGGAGCGATGGTTTGAGGTTGTCCCCAAGCCTGTGTCCCCTGGGCTGGTGGCAGCAGCCCTGGTTGTGCAGAGTGGCTCCTGTGGCCCTTTTCCTGCTGTCCTGGGGCCGGCACTGCCTCGCACCAGGCGCTGCTCCCGCCCCAGCCGGCAGGAATTCCCTTTATCTCCCTGGCAGCCGATGAAAAGCCCCGGCCACAGGATGTGTTTGTGCACATTCTGCTGGGGAAGGCGAGGGGAGGGAGCTCAGTTGTGCTCCATATCCTCAACTCTGGTTTTTTCAGCGTTTCTTTTTCCCCCTCTAAGGAATTAAAACTGTTTTCATCCCCCTCCTTTCCCCAGCGATGCCCTTGGAGATTTATCCTCCCTTCTCCAGCAGTAACACCCCTGGGATCCTGGCCCTGGTGCCGGGCTCGGGGGGTTGGGGTGATGGTGAAGGTTCAATTGCCAAAAGCTCCCCAACCTCTGTTCCCCCACGGACCTGATGATGCAATAAATGAACACACCCGTGTTTTCCCTGTGGGAATCTGGATGAGGGCGCAGGAGAAAATATCTTTAACAGGCTGTGTGTCATCTTCAACTTCATTTCCCTTTTTTCCCCCTATTTTCCACCTGGCATGGGTGCACAGAGCTGCCTGCTCTGAAGCCACGGACCGCTCACTGCAAAGCCCACAGCATGGAATATACCAAATGTTCCTTAAAAATACGGCCGTGGATAACCCCCATTTCCCCTTTGCACAGAGCTGGATGGGATCTCTGCTTTTATACCTGCTGTTCAACGCTTTGCATATAAATACAGCTCAGTTTTTCTTGGCTGCTCCAGGCATGGCTTGGCTTCCTCCCTGCTCTGGGGCTTGCAGCATGACACGTGCAGAGCACAGCCCAGGCACCGTCCTGCTGCTTTTTCTCTTGGTCAGATTGCTCAGGTGGCTTTGGGTCTTGGGTTTTCCGTTTGGAAAACGGCATTGTTTGCAGGGCTTTTGTGGGGATTTGTTAATGGCTGTAAGGATTGGTGGGAATATCAGCGCTCAAGGTGTGCAGGGCCGAGCAGGGTCCGTGTGGGACCTCTTGTTGGACAGGGTCATGGAATGGTCTGGGTTGGAGGGGATCTTAGAGTTCATCCAGTTCCAACCCCTCCTGCACACCTTCCACTGTGCCAGGGTGCTCCAAGCCCTGTCCAGCCTGGCCTTGGACACTCCCAGGGAGGAGGCAGCCACAGCTTCTGTGGGCACTCTGTGCCAGGGCCTCTCCACTCTCACAGGGAGCAATTTCTCACTGGTGTCTCACTGGTGCCAGGCTGCCTGGCTGGGGCATCCCAGCTGGAGCCAGGCTGGGAATCTCCAGTGGAGCCTGACTCGTTCTGAGCCAGTTAAAATCTTCTTTTCCATCCTTCTCGTTGATATCTTATGATCCACGTTTAGGTCAGAGGGTCCCTTCCTGCAGCGCTGCCTCCATCCTGCCATCCTTTGGCTTAGGCCAGTGTCCGAGGAGAGCTTATTTATTTCCCTGTGTTAGATTTATGTACAGTGTAAACCACTGTGTCCCGAGCTGTTTATGGAGCACAGAGACGCTTCCTCTTCTCATTTCTCATTTTTAATCAATGGTTTTTGCTTACTCACCAACAGCAAAGCCACAGAGGGATCATTGCTTTTCCTTTTCTCCTTTATTAAACTCAAAAACTCTGGTGCAGGTACCAAAAACCAACCAGTTGCTTGGAAAAAAGCCCTGATTTTCCTGCATGGATGCTTTGGAGACAGTCAGCTGTGCCATTATTGGGACCAGTTAAAGCCAAATGGCAGCAGCAAAGTGTGTGTCTGGTTCCTGGTGCTGGCTGTGGGCAGGGCTGGGGACTGCAGCCTCTGGGTTACTTTGCAGGTGAGCTCACCCTTGCAGCAGCAGAAGTGGATATTTTAAAATATAAAGAGCCCTTTTTGCATCCAGCCAGGTGCTGGGAAGTGTCCAGGTGCCTTTTGATGGTGAGATTAGGCTCGTGGATTGAAGGACTTTGGGAAAGCTTTGCTCTTACTTAAAGCAGTTGGAGTGGGGTTGTCAGGAGGTGACGGGGGGACAGGAGAGGGTGGCAGTGACTTTTCGAGCCTGGCAGGTACCTTGGCATCAGAAAAAAGCTTCTACATCAAAGCTTTTGCTGTGTGACAGTGGCTTCACCTTTGTGTCCAAGAGGTTTTCCACGCACCAAGGCTGGAAGCACAGCTGGCTCCAGACTTGGCGAGGTGTTTGCTCAGTGTGGGTAATTAAGGTCGTTTTTGCTGTACCTAACTGATATAAGGAGACTTTGATCCTGCTTGACGTGGTGGCAGTCCCTGGCAGGGATGGGGACCTGTCTGCTGTGGCCGTGGCTTCGCTGCCCAGTGCTTTTTTTGTGGGAATTGTGGTGTTTCCATGCTTATCCTGCAGCACCTGCAAATGAAAACCGGAGAGGCCCCGCTGCTGGTGCCAACCAGGGCAGGGCAGAGCTGCAGGGAAGGTGCACAGCCCCAAATCCAGGGCTCCAGCTCCCTGTGTGGCAGCAAAGCCAGGCTGCAGGGAGGTGCTCGCTGATGCATCAGAGTCCCTGGTGGGAGTTGGAAGCCTGGAAGTTTTTCCCTGCTCCTCCCTGTGTGGCAGCTCTTTTAGGGCAGGGTGATCCCTGCTGGAGGTCCTTGTTTAGGGTGCGATTCCCTTGTGCTCCCAGCCTGGAGCCTTCACACCCGGAGCTCACAATTCCCCCCCTCCCTCGGGCGCCGGTCGTTTGGGGTCACGGCTGCCACGGAGAGGATGCCTTTGGAAAGGATGTGGTTCTGCTGTGTTGGCTTGCAAAGTTTCCTGTTTGAGTGTAGTTTCTGTTCCTCTGCTCATTCCACGAGCATCCAGGGGCTCAGCCCGTTTCCTGCTCCCAGCCCGGGGAGCGGGGGGGACCCGGTGCCATGTGGATGTCCCCGGTGTCACCGGCAGGACCTGGGGCTTCAGGATGTGTCTGAAAAACCAGCTCCACCAGTGAGGATGGGTATTTGATTTAGTCTGCTCGTGTTTGGGTTTAATTTATAAACTCAAGGGGCGATGAAATCAGTGTTGGATTTTCTGCTGTGGAATAAGAATGTTTCCCATCACTTCATTCCCCGGGAAAGAAGAGGAGAAAGTGTGGCTATGAATAGCTGCACGAGGAAGGCTGTGCACAATGAAGACATTATGAAAAATATTACACTCATCCATATTGATTTTTGCTTTGTTTGCTGGCTGGTTCCTTTATTACCCTGGCAGAGCCATGAGCAATGTCATCCCAGCTCAGCTAATGAGAAAACATCAGCTGCTGCTGTCAGGCTGCCTTGAAAAGCCACTGCCATGGTCATTTTAAAAAGAACTGTTTGGAATGTCCAGCACAGGGAAATGCCGGGCTGAGAGGGGCCGCTCTGATTCCTGGCCTGGTGGTGATGGGATGGATGATGTGACATGGGAAATGTGGCACATCCTGGGCGTAGGGCTGCACTGGGGGCAACCTGCCCTGTCCTCCAAAACCAGTGCCTTTTGCAGTTAAGGGGGATTAAACACCATCCTTCCCCAAATTTTGCAGGTCCCCTTCATTCAGTGACCTCTCCTTCACCCTCCTGTTTCCCCCCCAGTACGGAAATGTTTGCCAGTGCTTCATTTATTTTAAACTGACCCTGGTTCCCAGCAGCCAGGGCTGGAGTGAGCCTCAGGGTCTCTGGTGGGAAGAGATTGGGGCTGTCACGGAGAGTGACGTGCGTGGGGTTTGAATACCGTTCATTAATTAGGATTTTCCAGTCCCTTCTCCAGGCTGGAGCAGCAACTCCCTTCATTAGCAAAGAGATAAACGCTCCCTGCAGCCAGCTCGGTGTGGTCCCAGAAACCTTCCTGGCTCCTTGCTGGAGAGCACGTGCTCAGCTGGGACTGGATTTACGGTACCATCATGTATTATTCATCCCAAATAATACATATTCCAACCCTGCCGTTGTGCAGGGCAAGGCAGAGTGATTTGAGGGATATCTCCAACCTGTAAATCTTAATATTCAAAGCACTGACAGATTTTATGTGTGTATTTTTGGGGGGCACGCAAGGAACTCTCCCTCTGCTCTGCCCCCAAAATGAAATGTTTTACAAACAAGCAACGCAGCATTTCCTTCAGTTGTTCATAAGTGGTTTGTTCCATCAATTCTGGTCTGCTCTAAATATATCTGGTGGAAAAAAAAATGAGAGCTTGCTGTTTGAGAGCATCTTGTTGGACTTGAGGTGATGATACTTGGTTATGGCCAAGGTAGAACTTGCTACTAAGTGTGGATTTCCTCATTTGTTAGTGGGATTATTTCTGATTGGGAAAGAGGAAATAATCTTCCCAAAGCCAGCAGCATTTCATTTAAAAATTATGTGTAAATATCTATTAGGAAATTAGGGCAGTGGAACTTTTCAAAGGGGGCATGCATTGATTTATCTTAACCTTATTATAATAATTGATGTTAAAGCAAAAACCAGCAGTGAGAAGCCACCTCCTTTGCCGTCGTGAAATCTTTGTATTTCTCATAATGTCCTATTTACCCCTAGGACTAAATTACAGCTCGTGCAGCCTTTTTCTTTAACTCAGTAAATAAGATTTAGCTCCTGTGTGCTATCCACCTGTTTCTATGGAAACCAGACTGGAGTGCCAAGCGAGTGGATTCGGCACCGGCCGGAGCGAGGGCGGCTCTGAAACCCACCCCAAGGCCTGGGTGGGCTCCCACTGATGCCTGGAGAAGCCAAAGGAAGTGGGGTGCAGCTTGTGGATGTGATGCCAAACTTGTTCATGCGATGCCAAACTTGTCTGTTCCCCTTAAAACTGGTCATAAGTTGATTTTCTTGGCTGAAACGAAGATCTCGCCCGTTTTGGAGGGGGAGAGGAGACGCTTTGGGCTGTACCTGCACACAGGGAGTCCTGATGCTCTGTTTATTAATGTGTGGGGGACACGGAGGGGTGCAGAGCTGGGGGGGGGCTGGGCCAGGGGATGATCCACGATGCTCCACTGAGCCCTGGGCTGGATCCTGGATGAGATGAACAAGGGGGAGTGGAGCTTGGCTCGGGGTTTCCCTTCAAGAGGAGAGCAAGCCAAGAAGACTTGCCTCTTGTAGTGAAAAAAATGATTAAAGCATAATTAATTTCTTAGACTTGGATAATGAAACATCTTCCTCTGCAGGCCTGAGGGCCCGAATAGGAGCATTTTTAATGTTATTTTTAACAGTGCTATTTTTTACGTGTCTCGACTCCCGTTCTCTTCATGCTCAAAGCAGGAAAAGCCGGGCGGTGGGATTGATATTAAAATCTCCAGCCTCTTTCTGCCATGTTTGAGATTAGATAATGCAACAAATCTGAGGTCTGCCCTGGAGACGGGGGTGTGTGGAGACAACATCAGCTGGATAAAACCAGATGGCCTCTCTGGTCATCTTTCTCTGATATCAAAGCCAATTTTGCATCATTTTTTTGTGTTCTAATGAAAAACCAGGGTGGAGGTTGGTGTTGCCTTACTCAGGGCCTGGACATCCCCAGTTCTTTCCAAGGCTGTTAGATTATTTCCATAATCCTTTAGATATTTTTCTCGCTGCTTTCCAGGCATTTGTCCCCTCTCTTTGCTGTGCTGGGATTTGAGATGTGGGAAGGGGCCGTGCCTGGGTGGAAAACGAACCCGATCTCGTTTGCTCACCGAGATCTTGATGATAATGAGCATTAATAACATGTGAGAAAATTGGAGCAGACTCAAGGTTTAGCAGGAAGGACCAGGGAAGGATTTTTACTGGCAGCTCTTGGGTGGTGAGGAGCATCAGCCACCGCTTGCTGCCAGCACAGGAACCCCCCTGCTCTGCCTGGATCTCCCAGGGAAGATGTTCCTTCCTTGCTGCTCGCAGTTCCTGCCCTCGACTGGCTGTGGAGCTCATAAAAGAGATTTTTCTGCAAAATGGTGTATCTGGAGGCTTCTGCCAGGCTCTTGCATTCCAGTTCGGGGATTTCTGGGATAAAAGATGTCGTGTTCTTCATCCCATGTGCCAGCCAGCTGTGTCCAGCTGTGTCAGAGGGGTGTGTGGAGCAGGGAGGATGCTGGGCTGGCTGCAGAGTCTCACTTCTCATCACCCTTTATATTTTTCGCATTTCCTTCTTCATTTCCATCATCCAAGTGCCTATTTCTTGTCTCAGCTAAACCCCCTGGATGCCTGGTGGACCCTCCAAGTCAGAGAACCCTCCCAGCCTGTGGCCTGTTCAGATCCTGGTGCTCACTGGGTGCCTTAATGAACGGGGCAGAAACGAAATCCTGGATCTGGAGGTTTTCCCTTTCTTTCAGCCTCAGGCCCTTCTGTAATCTTGATGGAAAACCCTCCCCCTCCCTCCCCATCCACCTATCCTTTATTGGAAGTGCTAAACAGCCATCTTCAGCGACTTTTTCTAATAAAAGGATGTCTGTTAAACAGAGCCCCAGAGAGCTGAGCTGCTTTGCAGGGAGCTGTTTGAACTGCTTTCCGTGCTGGCTTTTTAATATAGTTTAATACACTTCTGGCCCTTTTTCTGCATAGTTTTTCCCCATCAAAGCTTATCGTTTCCACTCTGTTGTCTGACTGTCACGCAGCTTTAGAGGGGGTTTGGGAAGGGGAATGGCACATGGAGCAGTGGAGAGCTCCATATTTACATCCCAAATGCAAATTCACCGGTGACTCGTCTGTGTCCGGGTGGGGGAAACGAATCCCGGTGACAAAGAGGCGTGGAGCACCCCAGCTGTTGGCTTAACAGGTTGCACTGGCTTATTTCTTTATTTGTAATTGTGTTTATTTGCAGTTTTTCCTGCAGTGAGGTGTCAGGTACAGCCCGATGGCACCGCGCAGCGCAGGAGCAGCTCCAGGGACAGATGTGGCCCCAGGCAAACCCCGGGAACACAGATGTGCTGTAGGGCCAGCAGCCAGAGAGGAGAGATGGGGATTTCCATAGGTCTGAAACCCACCTCGGAGCTGGTGAACAGCACTGAGCTCTCCGGGATCATTCGGGAGATGCTGTTGGAAAGACACAGTAGGATGCCAGCTTGCTTTGTGGGATCCATGGATGGGCCTGGCCGGGCTTCCTCTTCTAATATTTCATTTAAAGTTGTCTCCCAAGCTGTGGGATGTGCATTTGTTTGAGATGAAACCCAGCAGAGCCTGTGCTGCTCTGGGTGACGGCAGCTGGGACCCTTTGCCAGGGTGTGGGGTGATGTGACAGCCCCGGGGTTTGTGTTTTGGCGCCTGCGTTTCTCTCACGGAAAAGTTGCTGTGGTTTCTTAGGAAGGGCAGGGAAAGGTTCTTGTGTGGATTGGAGCAAACCAGTGAGCAGGGAAGGGGCCAAGGGCACTTGAGAGCCCTTCTCACAAGGGTCCAGAGGAGAGCTGGGACCTGCCCATGCCCTGGGAGCCTTTGGCAGTGCAAAAGCTGCTGGGAATGCTGTTGGGAGCAAGAGAGGGGATGGATGTTTAATTTAGAGCATTTATATCATGGAGTGATTGGCTTGACACAGGGGCAGGGAGGTTGGTCCCAGTATCTCTGCCGGAGTCACTGGAGGGGAGGTGACAGTGCCATCGCCCCCGGCAGGCAGTACACAGCCCCTGAGGGAAATTCCCATCAGAACATCCCCGGGGATCTGCGGGGAAGCAGCTGCAGGGCCAGGAGGGAGTGAAGACATCACCGAGTGCACTCGGCAGATCCGTGGAAACATCGCCAGCTCTGTGTGTGTCTGATTGCTTCAGACGTGCCCCATCCTTTGCTCATCCACCATGGAAGCATTTTCTGTTGGAGCTGTGACCCCTGGCTGGGGCTGGGATGAGGAGATGAATAGATCCCGGATTTTATAGGAACAGAATGCAGTGCACAGCACGTGCTGGTGCCAGGGCTGGATGAGAAGCTGCCCGTACTGGGGGCAAACTGGGATAACCCTGGCTCAAGCCCACTCCCACTGGTGTTTAGGTGAGGAGAGGCAGCAAGCTGGGATCATGCTTTTTAATGGAGGCACTCCAACATAAATAGCTTGGATTAGTGGAAGTCTTAATAAACACTGAATTATTTTGGTACAGGGCTCCTCAACTCTTACCCAGAGCTTTACAGATACCAGCGCCGCCACCTCCTACCCTGCACGCATTTATTGCTGATCATACTCCAGGTCTGCAGCAGAATAAAGCACTTGATGAAAAATACATCAGCAGGACCTTTGTTGGCAGGGGGCTGCCTTGGTATTCCTGCTGTGATAACCAGCAGGGACGTTCCCCTGGGTTTTCTCTGGATGCTGCAGTGATGACAGTTCTGTCTTTCTCTTTCTCTTGACCCATCAGCTCCCCCCTCTCGTATCCTGGGCTCCCTGAGCTGCTGCTGGATCCCAGTGGGATCTGGGGGCACAGGACTGGGCAGTGTGGTCAGGAAAAGGCTCCGTGCACTGGGCATACAGTGGGAGAGGAGTAAAACATGGGAAGGGGTCCCAGCAAGTTCTGGGGTGGCAAATTCACTGGTGGGTGCTGACTGGACATTTTGGAAGGTCTTTTTTTGTCCCATTGGAACCCATTTGTTCCCTGTCTAGAGGCACCACCAGGACGCTGCTGCTGGGAGAGGAAACTTGGCTCTGGTGTGACTTTCAGGGTGCCTGGGAACACCCCAAGGAGAGCCCAGATCCCTGTTCACTTCATAGGTCAGCACACGTCACCCCTGGGATGGTTCTTCCTTCGAGGTGTGGCTGGAGGTGGGGTTGGATGAGTGGTGGGAACATGGAATTCCGAGCTGGAGCAGCTCCAGCACAGGCAGCTGCTCCTCCTGTTTGCACCCAGTTCCCCAAATCCACAACTGCAGCTCCTCACTGACCAGTCCCACCACTCCAAATCCCATTCCCAGCCAGCAAGGAGGGGAGGGAGTTTGCTCAGCTGAACGTTCTCTTTGCAGATGTAATTTCCGCATAAATACCCACACATTGTCAAACCATCCTTTATTTTATTTTGGTTTTTTTTTCCTTTTTAGCCCCTCAAACATGTGATTTTTATTTCTCCAGCTGTAAAGCGGAGCGTGTGAATGTTAAATTGTTAAATAAGTCAAACATAATTATTCAAGTACCCGGCATAATGCGTTTCAGGAGCGCGGGATCTGAAATGCGACACGATGCGCGCGGGCGAGCGCTTTTGTGGGGATTGTACTCCTGAGGGGGATGTCATTTTGACAAGAATATATTTTCCCTCTTTCACAGCCTGTCTCGTGCTGTCTTGATGCTTTGGTGGAAGTCTCATCCGAGCAGAGTTGATTTTGATGGGGAATTATTCAAACCTTTCAGATCCATCCCCGCGGACCGGTTTGCTCCGCGGGCTGATGAGATGATAGCGGTGAGGAGCTCGGGGCTGAGGGCCTGGTGCGAAAGAAAAGGTTTTTCTTTTGCAAGGCTTGGTGTGAGCTGGTCCTCTCTTGGTAACGCTATCAAATGCTCTTTTCTGCAGTCCAAGCACATCGTCTACATCTGGCCAAAATGTGGCATGAAAGAAAGATGTTTTGAACAAAAAGCGGCCTTAATAGCAGATGGAGGAAAAAAGTCATTAAAACTCAATTTTCAGGGACTTTTTTTGGCTTTTCTTTTAAATCCAAAATTGGAAAGTATTTTGTTTGTTTGTAGGTATAAAGGAAACATTGCCTTTTTTTCATTGGACAAAGCTAAAATGCTCCTCAGTATTGATCAGAGCAGAAGGCCTTTTCTCCTTTTTCTCTCCCACTCCTCAGTTTTGAGTTTTACACCGGGCTGAGCTTTTCCTCTGGGAATTCCAGACATTGCTGCCATCAAGCACACATGGTTATTTACAGGGTGGATTTTCATGCCCCACATGTGGCACCTGAGCAGGGGCTCACCCTGATTTTTGGGGATTTTGTGCTACATAAAATGCCCTGTTCAGTGGTAACTCGGTGGTGCTGGTTGTGAAGTCAGTAAGACTTTAATGTGCTCTTACTGGCAGTTAGAAAATGCCGAGAGAGCCAGCTAAGAATGAATCCCAGTTTCCTCTTCCCTTCCCACAAGTAAATACTTGTCAGGCACTTCCAGGAGCTCCATAGGACAGAAACCAGTTTTACCTGTTTTATTACAAAATCTCTTTGTTCTGGACAAGAGCTCCAGGGAGGAGTTTTCCCTGACCTGCTCATAGTTGAGGTGACAGCAGTTATTTCTCCGATCTCATGCTCAGATTTGCACCCGTGGCCTTTGGGATGCAGTTTTGGGTGTTGACATTTATTGATAACGCTGCCCAGAGCTCTGCCCTGCTGGCACCAGTAATTCCTGTTCCCTTTTTTACTGTTTTTCCCTGCTGGGACCCTCATTCCCTCCTACACAGGGCGTTGTCAAGGACTCTCATCCATCTTGATGACCTTTATCAGCATCGTGTGTTCAAACCTGAGCCCTTAAAGCCATCAGGGGGCCGTGGTGATGGGATCCTGCATTAACACATGGATAAATCCCTTTTTTTTCCCCTGCAACCCCAGGCTGACCACAGTGCAGGGCCCAGCTGCTCTTTGTCTCTAAAGTCTGATTAAAGGGCTGGGAGAAGGAGCACGTGGTGGTTCGGGCCACGTTTCCCTTTCTCCCTGTCATGATGTGTGAGTGTATTTTTGGCATTGTCTCTCCTGTGCCAAGGCTGGCTCTTCCCAGCCCACCCCATTTGAACAGCGCGTGTCGAAATTCCTCAAAGCTGCTTGCTGTGTGTTCCGCACTTGCTCAATCTGTTCCTATTAATTTTTAAACGTGTTTTTAGCGGCAGATAAACAGCTGGTGACACTTTTGGAGCCGCTGAGGAGCTGCTGTGACGCTCCCAGCGCCGCACACCGAGCGGGGGGGATGTGGGAACGGCGCCGGGGGCATCGGGATCGTGTTCCCTTGGGATGCAAACCCCCTCTGTGTGCTGCTTCCCTTCCCTTCCCTCCCCTCCCCAGTGAGGATGGAGCTCTCCAGCTGCTGCTTTGCTTTCCTTGCTGTTTTGAACCATCCTGACTCGCTGCAGGTCCTGAGCAGAGCTCCCACTGGAGGATCCAGCTGGGGAATCTGCCTGAGCATCCTTGACAGAGCTATTTACATTCCTTAAATCACTGGCTGAAAACATCACGCCTGACTCCTTTTCTTCTTGGAGACAGCCAAGATCTAATCTATGATATTTTTTCCTTTCTTTTTTTTTTACAGCTGTATGGATTTGTTAGGCCTGAGGGGACCCTTAGATCATCTTGTCTCGCCCTCTGTTCAGTCGTGACCGTGGAAACCCATCCAGCTTCCCTTTCCACCCTATCATTTGGGAGCTGTGGACACCCTGTCAGGGGAGCCAGTATTTTGGATGTCTTTCCAGTGCTTTTCCAGGCCCCTTTGCAGTGTGCTGGGAGTGCTGCACGTTTCAGTCGCCCCCGGAGCAGTCAATGTGCTGTCTGCAGAGGCAGACTAAATTTAACATCCTCCCTCAAATCAAAGCACGTTGTGGGTATATTTATCCACTGTTACAGGATGAGAGGAAGGGAGGTGGTTTCTGAGCATCTCTGGAAAATGCCTTGTGGGTTGCTGCCCCCTCTGCCCCAGGCTCCTGCCTTCCTGCAGGTGGAAATGCATTAATTGATATCATAGGATTAATAAATGGAAAAAATATGGTAGTGTCAGAGGTCTCTGGCCCATGTGCCATCCTCTTTGGAAAGCCCAGACCAGGAGTTTGCCTGCCCAGGGGTAGGAGAGTGCTCCAGATAGCGAGTTTTGTCTGGAAGCCTCTTGATGCTTCCAGTTAATCATGGATTTGGGAAATTCAGGGCTTGCTATTTTGGGAACTGAATCAGAGAGGAAGCGGGGGTTGTTTCTGCGCTCGGGATATGATTGATGGAAAACCCTTTTTTTATTTCTGAAATAACATTTATTTCTGGAGGGTATTTCACCAGCGAAGCAGAATCTGTAATAAAATAAAACCCAATCCTTTTATCTCATTCAGGGAGGGCAGGGAAGAGGAGGAGCAGCATCCTTGCTGCACACGGATGTCTTGGCTCTGCTGCTGCACTGCACAGCCTTGAGAGGCTTCGTTTGTGTCAAACATGGAATAATTGCAAAGAGAAAAGCTCTTGGTAGTGTTTGTTTGCCTGGCAGAGCCATCCTTTCCCAGGTTCTCTTCCTTTTGAAACAGGTCTTGGAAGATTGGGCAGGAACTGTGCAGTGAGGAATAATAAAACACCCAAATCAGGAGCTCTGATACTCAGCACTGGCCCCTGATTGTAGCTCTTCTTACAGAATAAGAATTAAAACGTTTTTAGGGTTTTTTTTCCCCCCAAAATGATGCAAACTCACGGAAAAAGATGAGCTGACCTTGCCTCAGGAGCTGGGAATTTCTCCTCTCTGCTCTGAACTGCTCCTCCCTGCCCTCAGTCTTCTGAACATCCTGGTTTAGCTCCTGCTGGCTGCCTGTTTTTCTAGGAATTGGGAATTTAACACAGTTGTTTTGCAGGAAACCCAGGGATGACACTTTTGAGACTGACAAGAAGTGACTGAGGTGTCCAACTGGGTAACGCTGATGGAAGGGTCGGGCCAGCAGCAGAATCTTGGCACATCCCTCTGGTTTAGGTGTGCAAGACACGGGAAATTAGTGGATAGAAACAGTCTGGTGAGAATAGATGAGGAATTTCTCCTTATCATCATGTGTGGAGCAGCTGAAGGTTCAACCAGAGCATTCTACAGCTTTGGATGGGTTTTTTAAAATTTATTTCAAGAGCAGTGAATTCCTGCGATGTCTTTTCGTGGCTCTCAATAACCTGGATAAATTAGGCATTTGTTTCTGATGTGAGATCTTCCATACCCTCTGGACAGGAGGAGGGAGCAGTGGGAATATTCTCCTGCCTGCCTCCATGAGTGGCAGCCTGCATCACTCCTTCCTTTCCTTAGAGAAACTTTGGAAGGGGGCAATAACAGCAGCTAAATTGGCTATACTGGGGGGTTGAAGTTCATGTCAGTTATTTTCCAGACTTGCTGGAGGCTTGCAGACGTGGTCAGGAGATGGGCGAATGATTCCCTGATTGATTACGTGTCTGAATGTGGCTTTGTGGGATTCGGGAGCCTCTTCGAGCATGGGAGGAAGAGGTGGGAGCTTAAGTTATAATCTGAACTAAAGTTTCCTGGGTTTAGAAGGGAGAAGTTTGCTTCCTTGTGCCCCACACCTGACCTGTTGTAGGATGCTCGAGGTGATCTTATCAAAGGTTTTTAGTTACTTCAGAAACCAGGACCTTGCAAATGATCCAGGATGAAGCTGGAGCTCAGTAGCACCAAGAGATGGCTCAGTTTGAAGAGCAGTTTTGAGGCTCCTGGAGCAGCCCCTGGTGATGTGATGGGCTTTGGTCGTGTGTCCAAGTGTCCCCAGTGCCTGGAAAATGGATACTTAACAGACACGATAGTGCTGATCTGGGGCAAGGGGGCAGCTCTGACCTGGGTGGCTTTGGGGCAATTTTGCTTGGAAGGATAATAAACCCCACAAGTTTACGAGGTGCTTCTCCTCCCTGGAGTCTAGGAAAGAATTAGGGCTAAGGAAATGAACTTCATCCTGCTTTCCTGTGCTTCTCTTCCTGCTTTTTTTCTTCCTGAGTGTTTCTGCTCAGTGTCACTCTGTGTTTTGAGGTGCTTGGAAAGGGGAGGGTGCAGGCAGCGGAGAGCCCCAGCCCTCTCCTGGTTGTGTGTTCCCAGAGCTCATGGGCCGTTATTCCCAGCAGATCAATTTCTTTTGCACCTTCCTTCTCTTCTGGGCTTTTTTCCCCCTCCTTTTTTTAAACGTAAAGCTGTGAAGGTGAAGATGTTTCTTGCAGGTGGATCCGTGCTCGTGTGGGAAGCTTGGAGCAGCCCCTCCATCTGTGGAGCCAAGTGGGATTCCTGCTACAAGCCCTGACTCTGTGTAGCTGCAGGGAGAAAAACTTCAGTGGGAAAGGTCTCTCATCCCTTCAGACACAGCAGTTCCAGGTTTTGAACAAATCAAAGCAGCAAATCCCAGGCAAATTCTAAAAGCTGCCTTTTACAGAGCTCTTGAAAAACTCCTGTTTGCTTCCTGCCTCTTTGGTGTACGTTGGAATTACAGGCATTTCTTCGAGCTTAAACGAGTTTTTCTCCTGATTTGTGAAACACAGCTGGTCTCAAACGGCTTGTGATGGTTAAGCTGCTGCTGCAGGAGGGTTTTAGGAGGGACTTTGCTTCCATGAGGCTCCCTGGGGCAGAGCTGATGCTTTGCAGGTAGGATGGGGGGAGTTAAGTAAAGCTGCAGGATGCACTCAGGGCTCAGAGCCTGAGGAATCCATGGAAGAACTTCCTCTGCCTTCGGGGCTTGGAGCAGGGAGGTATCTGAAGTGTTAAGCTGCAGGTGCCTCCCTTGAAGTGGGGTATTTTCATTCAGTGGGGTGGTGATGCTCCAAAACCAAACCCCTGGGTGTGGCAGGGAGGGACAAACCTGTCCTTGCTCTGTCCATCTGCAGATGGGCTCTGGAGCTGCACCTGGCCGGGGACTGGAAGGGATTTAAACTTCCCTGGAGAAACCTTTGCTGGAGGCTGTGGCCCTGCCAGAAGTTGGGGGCTCTGCAGAATGCAAAAAAAAAAAAGGTTTTTAAACACTTCCCTTCGCGTTGTTTTTATACACGGCTGCATTTTTTCCTTTAGCACCTGGCATAATGATGAAGGAGATCAGGCAAGGAGAATTTTAAGCGCTCTCTCTCTCCAAGAGGTAAATTACCCTTTGTGCAAGTGGCTTGGATTCATATGGATGCTTCCAATTTCTCCTGCACGTGCAAAATGTTCCTAAACCTCTTTTTTTTTTGGTGCTTCATATGTTTTGCTCTGAGCTCCCATCTCCCTGTCGGAGCCAAGCGGAAATGGGAACCCAAAGGTATGTGGAAATCTGTGATATTTTCTGCTTACATCCCAGGCCTTGATCGAAAGGGATTAAACTTAATACAGATTAAAGCCAATTTCCTGGAAGCAGGTTTGGATATCCATGTTTTGCATCTGACTAGCTGCTTTTTCCATCTGTTTCGACAAATCCAGTCAATACTGGGGGAGGGAGGGGGGTGTCTGTGCAGGAGAGGCTCTCCTTGCAGCATGCAAGGAGCCCTTGGCAGTCCCCTTGGCTGGAATTCACTTGGAATACCTCAAGGTAGCGCTGCTGAAAGGGCTGGGATGGGGTCTGCTGGCTGAGGTGGCAGCTTTTTCATTTAGAGTCTGGTCATGGAGTGATAAAACCACACCATGGTTTGGAAGGGGCATTAAAGCTCATCTTGTCCCACCCCTTGCCGTGGGACACCTTCCACTATCCCAGGTTGCTCCAAGCCTCCTCCAACAATTGCAGGGATGGGGCGGCCACAGCTTTTCTGGGTGACCTGTGCCAGTCCAGTGCAGAATTTCAGGTGTGAGGACAGCCCAGGTGACAGCTGTGAGCAGAGCCACGCTCCTGTCTCATCTTCTCCCACCAGGAATGAACGTGAGCTGCTCCTTTTCCGTGCTCTGCCTGTGCTGAGCGGTTCTTTATAAACAGTGTGCAAATAATCCCTAAGGAGCTGCTGCTTCTGACAGGGGCTTTTCCCTGGAAAAGTTTGGGTGACCCTTTTTGAGTCACAAGATGAGGGGTTTGCTCATTTTTGGGCACCTTGAGTTATGGGCTGGGCTCAGAGAAGGACCTGGAGCCCTTTAGCACGAGGAGGGGATGAGGCTGTGGAGCAGGTGACTCACAATTTGAGGAGGAAACGTAATTAAATGTGACTGAATTCAAATGTTTAGCAGGAGCAGCTGATTCCTGGACAAAGTTTAGCCTGTCCTGGTGTTCCCTGTGGTGTAAGACAAATACTGGAGCCATTTTGGGGCTGTCTGGCCATCCTGTCCTTTTACATCAGTGCTGTGGGGTCAGGAGCTGTCTGCAGGACCCTTTCCCCTGAACATTCCTGGTCGTTACATCCATGGAAGCCACAGATACAATAATTATAACCACCCTGCTTAGCATGGGGTGAGCTCTGAGCCTTTTCTAGGCTCTCCAAGGCCTGCAGAGATCCATCCAGAGCATCGTGGCCAGGGTTTGGACCACCTGGAAACGCAGAGGCACCAGGAATTCTGCTCGGAGTGGCTGCAATCCCATGGGAATGATCCTGCTGGTGTTTCCTTCCCACACACCTTGGCATGAGGTGTCTTTCTGGCAGCTCAGGGCTTTGCAGACTGCCTGTGTAAACCTATTTACCAGCATTTGAAGTTAATTAGTGGTTTTAGGGATTTTTTTTTGCCTTTTTCCTCCCTTCCTGCCCCTCTTTCCGGGCCAAGTGCCCAGCACAGCTTGGTGGCTTTCAGCAGGGACTCCGCCACTTCGTGCGAGGTCGGAGCCGTCAGCGCCCACGTCCTCCCACGTGTTTCACACCTTCCCACGCTCCAGCTCCCTCCTCTGCTGCTCAGAGCTCGGCATCCTTCCAGGTTCATTAGGGAACGGCTAATTAGGGGCAGAGGGAAGGAGCTGGGCAGAGCAGAGGGGCTGTGTTGGGGTGTGGAGCAAGGAGCTGTCACAGCCACCGGGGCACGTTCACTCTGTCCTCACCTGAGTGTCTGCTCCAGGCACCTGAGCCAAGCTCCTGCTGGAGCCAGTTTGTGGTTTTCCCCCCTCTAATTTGCAGGAAAAAGCCCAGTTCCCCGGCCTCATTACCCTCCTTTCCCGAAGGACACGCTCCTTTTGTAACCATCACAAAGCCATGCAAACGAGCCCTCTCCAGTTACACGCTGGATTTTTTTCTTAAGAGGCAATTTTGTAATATCTCGAGTCTGGAGGGAAGCAGGCAGCCCTCAGCTCAGACTTCCAGTGCTCAGGCGTTTCTGGGAATCCTCCTTGTCTCTGGGAATCCACTGGGAGGATGCTGAAATCCCAGCTGCAATAAAAGAGAAGCTCTTATTAGTTTCTTCTCCCTGCTGGCTCCCTCTGCCCAAATATATTCCATTACTGCTCTGAGCAAAGGCAAAATTCATCTGAGTTGTGCTTCACAGGTCAGCAATTCCCAGCCTGTGCTGGGGCTCGCTGGGATTGTGTGAAAAATGAGGGATCAATGTGCTGGGCAAAGCTGGGGAGGTGACACAGCACCCTCGGGCAGTGGTGGCACCTCAGAAAGAGCCCTGGAACGAAATGGGGAAGTATTTGCAGAGGGAGAGAAATACAAGGACAGCTCTCCAGAAGGCTTTGGGAGTCACAGGGCTGGGAATATGTGAGTAAAATTTAAAACCTCAAGATCAACATTGCAAAAGTTAGCATCCTTCTCCTGCCCCTTCAGAAAGCTGGGCTTCTGCCCAGGAGTTCTTCTGTTAAAATCAGTCCGGGCTGGATCTCCCAGGCTCTGTCCCGTAGGGATCTCTGACAAGACCAAGGTTCTTTCTCCTTTCTTTCATGGAGTGCCATGGAGGTTCAATCCTACCCCCCTCTGATCCCTGGTTTCAGTTCCATGTGTTGCTGCTGGAATAGTTTCGCTTAATATTTAATTAATGCTGTTTTGTGTCATGCAGAAATGGGAGATGGGCTGGGGTCACCTTAAACCCCAGCGTGGTGGCACAGCCTGGTGGCTCATTTCCAAATCGGCCTTCAGAGGAGCTGCCAAAGCTTGTCCCAGAGATGATTTTTGGATATCAAGGCTCTTGATTTTCCTTCCTTTATTGCATGAGTGCTGAACAGTTGCTTTATTTTCTGGCATTGGGAAGTTCTGGGCAAATTGATGGGGCCAAGTTGAGCCAGGGAAAGTGGAGATGTGGGAAGGAAGGAGGAGAAGGAGGAGGAGGAGTAGAGATGGCCACTCACCCCCGCACCTCTAGCTGAGCACTTGGGGGTTTTTTCCTGTTCAGGAGCAGATCCTGGGGACCCTCTTGTCATCTCCTCATCGTGCCACCCATTCTTACCCAGGAGCTTTGCCACAGCACCAGCTCTCTCCTGCTCAGTCCCATGCTGGGTGCATAAAGGTGCAATTTCCTTCTCTCCTGTTGAATCCTCCTCTCTGGCAGAGATGTTTGCAGAGGCAGCATCTCTCCAAAACCTAATGTGGGCTCGGCTTGTCCTTGCCCCAGAGCAGGGGTTGTCTGTCCCCAGGCAGGAGGGGAGCGCGTGGGGGCTCACAGGCAGCTGGGTTGGGCTCGCAGCAGGCTCAGCCCCTTGTGCCCTGAGAATCCCCAGCATTTACGGGAAAACAGTTGGTTTATGTCACCCAGAGTCTTTTCCAGGCCGTGCCCTTGCCTTGGCTTTGTCTGCACATCCCCTGAGCTCAGGGTGTCTGTGCCAGGCTGCTGAGCTTGCCCCAAACTCACAGCTTGGCTGAGCGTGGCCCTCACAATCCTCTCACCCAGTGCTCTGAACACTTCCAGCACCCATGGGTGCTGTTGAGCCCTCCCCAAGGGCTGAGCTCACTGCTCCGACTATTCCACAGCCATCAAATGAATGTCTGCGCCGTGTTCAGCTGGAGGCTCTTTCCCAGCTCATCTCTCTTGGCTTTGGTGTTGGCTCACTTGAGAAACCGCTGGGTTTCCCCCCTGAGGCTTTTAAAGTCCCATCAAAGCCATCTCCTCGCTCCAGTCGCCGCTATCACATCGAGATAATAAAAGAACTCGAACGAGGCAGCGGCTCAGCAGCCGTGGCGGAGGAGAGAGCCCATTAAGGAGCAGAATAACTCTTTATTGCTGTTGTATTAGAGGAACTCAGCAGCATAAAGCAGGCACTGGAGTTTCAGGGCATTAATTCCTGCATTTGGGAGCTGTGGGAGGTGCGGGGAGCAAGGCTGTGGCCGGGCTGGTTTGTGGCTCTCGGCGCTTCTCCGTGTTGGGCTGCTTTGCCTCTTCTCTTCTTGCCTTTGGATCCTCTCCGTGTCCTGGGAAAGGGAGGGACCTGCCCTGCCCTGCCCTGCCCCTGGCCAGGGGTGTTTGCTGTGGGGTGGGGACAGAGGAGCACAGACACCTCTGGACGCACAGACATCAGGGCTTAGGGACCCTAAAGACGTGTGACAGTGTTCCCTTTATTCCTCAGGACAGTGTTTCCTTTATTCCTCAGCTGTTCTGCGATGGGAAAAGACAAATTGGTGTCTTAAATATGGGAGATGGGGTGTGTGCATCTGAGTAACTTATGGTGGTGTGACAGAGTGCGGAGATTTTCTAGCAGCAGCCATAAATCCACCCAAATTGTTCTTTTCTCCTCCTTGTGAGGGAACAGTGCTGGTTTTGCAGTGACTGCTCACTCTTGAAAGGCTTCATGATTTCAGACATGATGCCAGCCCCAAAGAGCCCCAAATAAAGCTGTTAAAATCCTACACAAGCCCCATTCCCACTGGAAATCAGCAGTGGCTTTGCCCAGTGATTTGATATTTGCATCCCCAGCACGTAATGTGGCCAAATCATGGGTTTAATGCAAAACAGTGATGGTTTAATAACGTTGTTTTTAAAAGCCAATTCAAACACACGCTGTAGCTTAAAGCAGCGCTTTACAGCTCATGGGCTTCACCACCCTGTGGGGCTGGGGAAGAGGAGGAGCTGCCAGAGCTCTGGGACCAGCAGTAAAGCAAATGGAAGTGGCAGTCAAGGATCCCTGGTATTTTTTGGAGGAGGGAAGAGGCTTTACCATGCCCAGACTGCCCCATCGGTTGCATGGTCCTTGTGGTGGAACACAGGGACAGAAGCCCGGATGCGCCATCACAGCAAAACTTCCCTGGCTTTGATCTGAAATCCTTATCAAATATGTGTCAGCCCAGATCCACTCAGCTGGCACCTCTCCAGAAGCTGGATGCCAGCAAACACCACGCCTGGCCTGAGTGGGAATGGGAGGAGAAGCCGTGGCATCCCTGGGTAGGCGAAGTGGAGCCACTGGGGAAATCATCCAGGCAGGCACTGGAAAGGCTCAGAAGAGTTGTCCAAACCAGTTATGACTGAATAGCCTCAGCCTCGGCGGGCAGCTGGGTGGATGTGGTCCAGCTGAGAGGATGGGTGTAGGAAAATCCATCTGATTTGATCCTTTCGTGGGGCTGTGCCCACCCTTGGCATCCCAGGAAAACATCACACCTTGTCTGATTTCCTCCTGCCCAGCCAGGCCTGGCACTCTGCTCAGGTACCACGTGGGATCAGGAGGTGTTGATTTAAGGAATTCCCCAGCAAATTTCCAGGATGCAGGCCTGGCTGCTCCCTGTCCAGGGAAAAGGGCTTGTTTAGTGTTTGCTGTTTAGGGTCTTGCAGGTTTATGCTTCAGGCAAGAGCACAAATAACTGATCCAGAGCAAGCAGGTTGTGGTTTCTGTTCCCCTCGCACTCTGGGCTGTCCTGGTTTTCCAGGGCTGGTCCAGCCAAGGTCCAAACCACGGGACAGGGATGTGCAAACAGAGGAGATGGGAGGCTGAAAGCTGCTGGTGAGGCTTTGGTTTGCCAATGCCAGGTTGTGCCCAGCTCTGGGGGGTGTGCAGGTACCTGGAAGGTGCTGGGAAGTGCCCAGATGTGCAGGGAAAAGAGCAAACAGGAGCTGACCAGCCACGTGCACCAGTGGGAGAAAATACAGGGTTTTCCAGCACCTCAGGCTGGAGGCAGCTGGATCAGATCCTCCTTGCTCTCAGGACTGCTTTCCTTTGAGCATTCCTGTCCCTGGGACTGTTCCCATCAGTGTTTTTATTGTGGGATGCCAGCATCCAGCTCGGAAATGGTATCTCTGGTTTCCTCCCATGCCAAGTGTTCTCCAGCCCAGCGGGCTCAGTTTGTTTTTTCAAACCTGAGAGAGCTGATTTGAGAGTTTTTCTGGTTGCTCAGAGATACCATCAGTTTGTCTCTGATTCTGGGGTCAGCTTTCTGCCTGAGGCTGGCAATGTTTGGCCTGAGGATTTGTTTTGCCCTTCATGAGTTTAGGGGCAAAGCAGAGAATGATCCCATGTAATTCCAGGCTGTGAAACCACCTCCCTCTGGCTGGGGATGTGCAGAGGTGGCACAGAGAGGTCTCAGCCGAGAGTTATCAGTGTTGGGCAGAGCTCCTGATTTGCTTAGAAGCAGATCTCTGTTCTGGGAATGCTCAGTGCTGGCTGCGAGCCCTCGGCTCATTCTCGCTCCCAGGGTCATTCCTGGAGTGCCCAGAGCTGGGAAGTTCCTCCTATGCAAAGTGTTCTCCAGCCCAGCTGGGTCAGTTTGTTTTTTCAAATACAAAAAGTTTATTTTAGAGTTTTCGAGATGCTCAGAGATACCATCAGCCATAAACAATGCCGGAGGAAGTAGAAGAGCAGTGAGCATAAAAATTTATTTTCTGTTTGGCTTTGGTTTATTTTAAAATCCATAATTCCTAAAAGAAAGTGTTGGAAGTGAGGAAGAAAAGTGGTGAATTTCTTATTGCAGCGGTGTGGCCGTTGTGGGTTTTTTTATTCTTTTCAAAAATCCCATTTTTTACTCAGTTTTTTTTCCAAAATGACCAATGAGTGTGAGGAACCCACTTGGAGTCTTGATTATTTTATTTTGTTCTTATTTTCTTTCTTTTTCCCACGAAGTGCAGAACTCAGTGCCTTTTTAAACCCGTAACCATGTGCAGGGCCCTTGTGCCTCACTTTGTGATGCTGTTGTTCTGCAGCACTGATCTCTCTGGTCAGTAAATGATCAGCTGGGCGGTTGGATTTAGCTCATGCCCATAAATACAAGGCACACTGGAATTTCAGGAATGTGAAGGGCATCCCTCACTTCTCATGGCAAAACCACCAGAAATTTCCTCACAAACTCTTTGCAGGTCACTGGTAGAGAAAAGTGTCTGTGCATCACCTGCATTTTGTACCTTTCTATTCCTGTTTATATTCCTGCCACCTTATTGTCAGTGGGATGTTATATATAGCTTTTATGGTAATTCTGTCTGCTGAATGCAGTTTCCAGGGAGGAAATTGCATTGAGAAATGGGTGAAGAAGTAATAATAATAGCAATAATCTCCATAAGCCCCTGTTGTTAAAGCCCACAGCCCTACATCTCCTGGAAGAAAAATGCACAGATAAGAGAACAGTTTTCCAAACAACAACTTCAAATGACTCAGAGGGTGACTTTTGGCAAGGGATGGAGTGACAGGACAAGGGGAAATGGCTTTAAACTGCCAGAGGGCAGGGTTAGATGGATCTTGGGAAGGAATTCTTCCCTGGGAGGGTGGTGAGGCCCTGGCACAGGGTGCCCAGAGAAGCTGTGGCTGCCCCGTCTCTGGAAGTGTCCCAGGACAGGTTGGAATATCTGTATTGGTTGTGTTGGTGTGTCCTGGTATTCCAGAAGCAGGGAAAAGCCTCAGCTGAGATCAGGGACCCTTGTGCTGCTGGGGGTGTGTGACAGATCCTGGCTGGCCTGACCGAACACGAGAGCCCGAAGTTAGGCCTGGGTTTGCCTGCAAATACGAAGCTGTTTTACAGGGGAAAATGAGACACAGTTTAGCAAACACTTAAGGGCTGACTTACTTTTAAGAATGTTGTTTAATCCTGTTGAAATTGAGAGGATTACTTATCCTTAAATGCGTGCTTAAGCACTTCCCTGGCTGGGGGCTGCGATCTGTGAGGGGCTGGGATCTGTGAGGGGCTGGGATTTGTGTGGGGCTGGGGTCTGTGAGGGGCTGGGATTTGTGTGGGGCTGGGATCTGTGAGGGGCTGGGATCTGTGAAAGGCTGGGATTTGTGAGGGGCTGGGATCCATGAGGAGCTGGGGTCTGTGAGGGGCTGGGGTCTGTGAG
>VZTE01005146.1:374115-447007 GCA_013397775.1 Eulacestoma nigropectus
CTGGGATTTGTGTGGGGCTGGGATCTGTGAGGAGCAGGCCTTGCACTCTGGTCTTGCTCTTAGCAGGAGCTGTTGGTGGGAAAAATATTCCCTGATACTGGGACAGTCGCTGTTCAGCCTTCTGGAGATGCTTCAAGGAGGTTTTTTGTGCCTGATCCCTCACCCTGGGTCGCTTTGCTGTCTCACCTGAGTGTGGATTTGGGATCCTCACTGGAACCAGGGCCCGGCTTTGATGTGCCAGGATGTGCAGAGCTTGGGGCTGTTGAGCAAAGAACAAAGGCAAACTTGTTGGTGAGGAGAACAGGGAGCTTTTCTCTTCAATTTCCCTGGAAGCCAAACCCGCGGTGGAACTGTCTGATTCATAAACTGGATTTTTACTTCAGAAGGCTAAAAATAGAGCACGGAAGAGACTCATTCAGTCAGTCTAGGACTTCCCTGCTACTATTTTGAGCCCCCTGGAGCAGGGCTGGGGGTGCCAGTGGAGTCTCCAGTCTCTGTGCCCTGTCTGGGCTCGGTGTTTCAGGTACCACTGGTGATGTTTTGTGCCATGATGAGCCCTGGAGCCTTTCAGGGATGTTCTGTTCCCTGTTTTCCATGTGGAAGTCACCCACTAAACACCAAACTGTGGCCATTTTTTTGTTGCTGCCCTGGGTTTGGCTCCACATGTGGGGCACCAGCAGGCAACAGTGAGGCTGGAATTCATGGCAAATGAAAAATGAGAGGGATGAAGGTTGCAAAAGTGTGGAGGAGAAGGACGGTCTGAGGTGAGGCTCTCATTGATGTCCTGGGATAAAATAATGTGTGAGGGAGAGGAGGCTCTGAGTTCATCCCAGGAGAAAATCCAGGCACATGGTGCCTGGGTGGGTGGTGTGGCTCAGCAAACCAGGGGAGCATCCCAAAGTAAAATCCCTAAATAAGGGGACCAGAGGGGTCCCTCATGGCTGGGTTGGGTGCAGGACAGCTCCAGGCAGCAGCAGCCCCCACGGGGTTGAGTTTGTACACCTGGAGCCCACTCAAGAAGCCCTTTATCCATGTCCCATCCAGTGAGTTGGAAATCAGCCCAAAAATAATAGGTTTGTTTTTACCAGTCCAGCTTTGAAATGGTGAATGTGAACAAGAGTAAAACGCGGTTTAAATCTACAAGGGACTCAAACCCATTCTTTGTTCCTTGTCACTGAAAATTCCCCATAGCAATTAAAACTTCCATCAAAAATGGGAGTTTTGCTGAAAAACCTGGTGGTTTTATTGCTCCTGACTGCAATGCTGATGAGAATATTTTGGTGTTGAATCACTCCTGGCTGTTTTCTGCCAGAAAAGGGCGATGGTCTGCACTCACCTCTGACAAACTGATGATGCATCTTTATTGAATTGCAAGAAGTCAGAGCCGTTCAGTCTTGGCAAGTTTGCCTCAATAAGATCGTTTTGTGTGAGGAGAGACATGAAAGGAGTTGTAATCCTTTTGTAATAAAATACGAAGTAAGAGGGTTTTCTCAATGCTTCTTAGTGCTGCATAAAACCTGTCAGGGCAGGTCTGGGCTTATTAAATGAGTGTGGGGATGGAGTTTCCTCGGATGAAGCTGTTCAGTAATATCTTTATAGCTGAGGGTTAAATGTCTTTTGTGCTCAGTGGTGGAACCTAAAGCAGGGTTTGCACTGGCAGCGTCCTCCCAGCCCTGGTGGTGACACTGTGACACTGAGGGAGGGACTGGAGCACTTTCGTTGCAGTGGGGGTTCAGGTCCAAGCACCAGGCTGGGCGTCCTTGGGCTCCCACCAAACCTTCCTGTGTCCTCAGTAAGCACAGCAGCTTCTTTTTCTCTCATTTCCAGGTGATCTCTGCAGTATCCAGGCTCTCCTTCCACAGTATTGCTCAAACCAAAGGAATTAGGTAAGCTCCTTCCAATATGATGCTTTAAAATGACATCTCTCCCTCCCCCCCTCTCCGTATTGCTCGTGTTTAATCACATCAGACTCTTTAGAAGCTGCACATAATGGGGTTAAACAGACACCAAGGGTGCCTTTGGGATGTAGGTAGGATCCTTGTAAAAGCACCTTCTAGGCTGCTTGGGAATAGTTTCAGATGAAATCAGTGAAAATATGGTGAGTTGTGTGCACTGTCCCTGCTGAGGAGAGCAGCAGGGTGAGTTTTGGTGTCTCTTGCTGGAGGTTTTGCTCAGGTTCACGAGGAATCCCAGGAAAGCCAGCAGTGCCCGGGAGCTGTGGCATCACCCCATTGCCCCCACTGTCCCCTGCCCCTGTGCAGGAGAGCCCAGGGACCTTTCTGGCCTTAACAACTGGGAAATGTCCTCAAAGGCACATCCTTGGCGAGGGGGGTAGGAGTGCCTGGCACCCAGGGTGTGCTGCCTGCTCTCTGCTCACTGAGAGCGGTGGAGAAGGAATTAAAATCAGCAGCCAGCCCCTATTAGGCAGAGCTGTTATCCTGCTCTTTGTTCTGCTCCCTGCAAAATTGCTTTGCAATTGCTTTCCTTGTTAGTGTGCATTTGTATTATTAATCTGGGAACATCTCATTAGGACCATGGCTATAACGGGGATGAGTTTGCAGCCTAAATTACCTTTCCATGTTTTTGGGGGGAGAGTGTGTCTGTTTTCACCCCCCCAACCGTAGAACACACTTGATTTTCTCCACAGCATGTGTCCTGCTGCTGTTCTGGGCCTGTGGTGCATCCCAAGCCAGGCACAGCCAGGATGAAGGGATTCAGGCTGGATGAGGTCCCTGCCCCTCTCCCAGCCCTGCCACCCATCCCCAGCACCCCCTGCCACGATTCCCACTGGTGGAACATATTTTCCCTGCCTTGTCTGCACTGAGATTGCTGGAGGGGAACAGCTTTTCACGTGTAAAACCAGCTCGGAGCTTTGCCATCTGTTAAACACGGGTCCGACAGATCCCAGCAGGGCTGGGGGGAGATGCAGGGGGCGAGGGTTTGAGGAATAAAGATGTGCTGTAAGTTAAGGACTGTTTGTTATGATGATAGCCCTGCGGCCTGGAGGAGCCTGCAGTGATTTTTATTTTCAAGGAGTTTGTCCAAGGCGTTTTGGAGGCTGGGAGCAGTGGGGGATTCACTGCACAAACCGCAGTGCCTTGGCAAGGGCTGGGTTTAAGTCTTGGGGTGTCACTGGGAGGGGTTCCAGGGTGTCATCCCTGGCAAAGCCCTTCCCAAGGCAGGGAGGGGGGTCCTGGATCCAGCTCAGAGGATGAAGGAGCTGCCATCCCCTCCTGGGAAGGCTTTGGCTGAGCCCCTGTTGGTTGTGTTGAGGGCTGGGCAGAGCTGGGATCCAGGGACAAGGGAGGCTTTGCTATTCTTGTGGCTATGTGGGTTTTTCTCATTCATTTTACAGCTGGCATTTACAGTTCCCACTAAAATCCTTTATCTTGGAAGCCTTTGGCACCATAATTACACGAGAATAGCACAGAGCTTAGCGAGCCTTTGCTTCTAACTCTGTTTTCCTGTGTATTAACCCTATTTCTCCTCCAGCTCTGTGGGAACAGAAAATGCTGTCACTCCTTTAGCTGGAAAAAGAGAGTAGATTAGAAATTAATTCTGTAATTCCAGGAAAATGTCCTCCTGGGAGTGTCCCCTCCCACCTCGCTGTCCCCTGCAGCCACAGAGCCCTGGCTTTGTCCATTGCTGCCTCTTCTTTCCTTTAAATTAGGTGATTCCTTGCTGCACCATCACAAACCCCTCAATGACAGAAACTAATCTCAAATGAATTAATCTGAATTAATCTAATCCCATGGGAACCAGCAGCAGCTCTGGCTGCCTGAAGGGACTGCTCACATCAGCTACACTGCCCCTCAGCTTGTTGGGGTCCATCCTCTTCCCTCTCCCAGCGAAGAGGCTTCCACTGGAATTGGGAAAAATCTTGTTGGCTTAGGCACAGTGCTTAAAACCGTGGTAAAGACAGTGAAATTCGGATGCTGTGTGGATTGTATGGTCTTCAGCCCCACAGCACGAATGTGGCTCTGCTCCAATCCCTATTTTAGGGTCTGAGAATCAGGATCACGCAAATTAAGAGTGAAATAAATCCCAAAGCCTGTTACTTGTCCTTAAATAAGTTTCACGGCGCGTAGAAAAATAAAAATCAATCTTGTGTGCTGTTCAGTGAAAAAAAATCACTCTTTCTGTCTTCATAATTCCTGGCTACAGGAACCTTGGCAGAGGAGCCCTGTTTCCCAGAGTACTCCAGATAGCTATCAGGATAGCTCTGCAGAGATGACAGAGTGTTTCTTCCAAGAAACAAGCAGCAATAACAGGGCAAAAACTCAATCCTGAATGCTGTGTTTTATTTGCAATGCGCTTAATGTGCAGCAGCTGTAGCTACAGCCCTGCTGTGACCATCCTCTGCCTGCCTCATCCCCATCCCAGGGCTGCTTCCACAAATCCTGCAGGAAACAGGCTCTGTGCTGATGGGATGGGAACTTCTCGCTGGGATTTTCATCCCTCTGTTGTCCCAAAGGGTTGTACCTAGGGACAAAGAGCAGATCCTCATGTGCAGCATTGCCCAGGAGAGGAGATTTATTTGATTGTTATTGCTTCTCATCCTTCCCCTCATCTTTTTGGAGGACTGTCAGCACTTCCAGGGAGAAGTGCTCCGTCCCTGGCTGTCCCTGAACAAGGAGCCTTTATTATCCAGCCAGGATTTTCCACTGCAGCCCCGACCCACGCCCGCTGATTCCATTACCCCATTCCCACGCTGCCTGGCACTTCCCAGCCAGCCTGGAGGGTTCTGGAGCAGCGTGGTCTTTGCACAGGGATGTCGTGCAAAGCTTCTCCTCTGCTTTGGAGCAAGAGTTTTCCTTCCCTTTCCGAGTTTTCTTGAGCAAACTCGGCTCTCTGGAGGACAACAAGACTTCTTGTTGCAGGTCGCAATAAACCAGGATTAGAATTATTTTCTTAAAGCTTTGTTTTGTTTTGTTTTCCCTTAAGACTTCCCTGCCACAGCCATGGGTGTTCCCTGCTGCCTGTGGCACATCCTGGCGTCCTCTGGGCTCCATCACCCACCTCGTGCTCCGGGGGCTGAATGTGAGCTCTGAGCAGAGGAGGGGGCATGTGTTTATTCATCTTCCTGAGATCTGTGTTTTTTCTGGAAGCGGAGTTCTGCAAGCAAAGCAGGAGGTTAAGGAATATTGGCTCGTGCTGCCTGCATGCATTTTTAATGTGTGCACAGCGAAGCCCAGCTGAGAATGGGAAGGGGTTTGCATGTTCAGAGGCCTTTATAGAGGCCCTAAATCTGAGTAAATCCTTTCTGTATGAGCTGAACCTCTCGGTGACTCTACTCAGAAGGCACCACAGTTCATAAAAGAGAGTTAAAGACATTTGCAAATGGGCAGGAGGGTGAATCCTGCTTGTCAGAGGAGGTTTTCTCTCACAGGTGCAGTGGTGATGCTTTGGCCGGGCTGGGGAGGGAAGGACACAGGGATGAGTTTGCCCCATCTTTGGGCCAAGGCAGGAGCCCTTTGGGTCGGTTGGAAGAAAAAGTGACCAGTTCAGATCCAGTGTGAGGGGGTGTCAGGGCACCCTGTGGAATGGCCATCACGGCCACCCTGTCTCTGTTTTTTTGGCACAGGTTGCCCAGAGAAGCTGTGGATGCTCCATCCCTGGAAGTGTTCCAGGCCAGGCTGGATGGGGCTCTGAGCAACCTGGTTTAGTGGAGGTTGAGTTAGGGAGATTGGAACGAGATGATCCTTACAGTCCCTTTCAACCCAGACCATTCCGGGATTCTGGGACTTTTCCCATCTCCACAGCGCAGTGAGAGGCGGGGAGAAAAGCTCAACACTGGGATTAGCTCAGGTCGGAGCCACCTCCAGGCACGTTCAAGGCAGCCAGATGAGCACCAGCATCCTGCCCCGAGTGAGGATTGAGCCAGAGGAGACTCCCTGCAGCCCCTGGCTGCTGCCAGGGCTCAGCACTGCTCCTCTTTGCCCAGGTGAAGCATCAGATGGGCTCGAAATGCGGATTGCAGCATTGTCAGCCCTGGAGTTTCCATACTTAGCAGCTTGCCAATAATATCAGGATATGTGTGGGGGGAAAGGAGGAGGAATGGGAAGGGAGAGGCAGAGCAGCATTCCTGGCAGGAGGTGCCCAGGCTGCTGCCTGCAGGAGAGGAGCAGGGGGGCACAGGGAGCTGGACCTGCAGCCCCTGCCCTGCCCTGTCTGTGATCCCAGTGTGTGTCACTGGGTGATCCGGAAATTCCTCAGGGATTCAGCCACCAGTTCGGAATTAAACCTGGAGTTTTGTCCAGGTTTCATGACTTTAATCCATTTCCCCATCCGACTGAGCCCCACTGTGGTGTGTGGGGTGACCCTTCTGCTTGCAGTGGGGGTGACCCTGCAAAGGAGGCTTCGTGATCCCACCAGCACCCCCCACTTCTTGCAGAAGATGCGGTGGCACAAGCTGGAGCTGATCAGGATGTTCCTTTTGCTGTCCTGAAGGAGAGAAGGGAGATAGGGGGAAATCTTTTATGGGGTTTGCAAGGATTCTCCAGCGTGCTGGAGGCTTCCTGCAGGTCAGATTTGGTCTCTGCTCCCCCTGCCCCTGGGGATGGGAGATGGATCCAGCTGGGTGTGAAAATGGCAGGCAATTAAAGGCGCTAACAATTAAGTCCTCAAGTGTCTTCTTGTGAGGAGGTTGTTAGGGGACCTCTTCTCCTGAAGGTTGGTTTTACAAGGACTGTTTTATTCCCTGCCAGGGGCTTTCTGGAATTGCACTCTGCCCATTATTCTTTTACTGCCGTTGTGTTTTCCTAGTACACACTTTAAGTGTTGCTATAAAATGGATGGAGGAGGCTGTGGGAGGATCCATGTCTGGAAATAGGTACAGTTGCTGTGCGGAGCTCTCCTGGAACTGGGACCAGTCCTGGAACTGGTCACCAGCACAAACCCAGAGTGGCTCAGCACAGACCTCACCAGCAGGAGGTCAGGTGGAGGTTGTTTCTTGTGACACCAGCAAACCTTTAGGGAGTCACCACAAAGCTCCTCCATTTGTTGATAAGCAGAATCCTTGGCTGAAAAGCAGCTCCTTTCCCGCTAAAAAACGTTCTTAACACATTTATTTTGGCAAGTTTGTATCCTCACAGAGAGCCTGAAAAATCTCCCTGACATGTTTTCCTGCGCTTGCAGGCTGGGGGGATGCTGAGGTCACCCTGTGAGCATCTGCTCACAAAGCACAGGCAGCTTCTGTCCCCCTCCCCAGCAGCTTTGTGTAATGAAGATGCAGCTCTGATGAGCTCAGCTCTGCTGGGTGGGCTCAGGTGGGGCTTGCTGGGCTTTGGGGTCACTGCTTTGTCACTTCTCATGGGTTTTGTCCATGCTGTGCTTCCCTCAGGCTCCTCCTGTGGCACTGCCCACCCTGGGAGACCTTTCCAGCACCTCTGATTGTCTCCCCAAAATGCAGCCTTTGCCCCAAGGATGCTCCAAGGATGGAGAAGGGCTCCAGGCTCAGCTGGTCCAAAATAGGGGACTTGAGAGGCTCCCAGCACTGGGGGATGGGGACACTGCCATGGGCTGTGCCTGCAGAGGGACACTTGAAAGCTCTGGGACAGCTCTGCACCTCCCTGGGGAAGGGATTCCTGGTGGGCCTCGGAATGGGCTGTTTGGAGCTGGTTTATGCTGCACAGTTGGGCCCCTCTCAGCTGGGATGTGCTGGTGGTGCTTCCCTGAAGACAGCAGTGCTGGGGCTGGCCTGGAATCTGGCACAAAGACCCATTTAGGTAATTATTTATTTTTATTGGCACGCGTTTCATAGGATGGCAGCTGCTCAGGTAGAGCGGAAAAACTCCGAGTGCTGAAAGATCTCCTTGTGCTGCTTTGCTGTGAGTTAAAAATGGGAATTTCAGGATTTGTGTTTTCACCAGGTGTTTTCCAAAGTGAGGCAGTGGATGTTGTTGGATACCATGGGATGCATCCCAGCTCTTTACTGGGGCAATCATTCCCTAATGGTTGGCTGTGCTGTTACCCCACAGGGTTTGGGTTCTTTTTTTTTCCCCTTTCTCTTCAAGAAAGACATTTCTGGATTCCCCTTTTGATTTTATCCATCTGTTCTCGTCAATGTGGAGCTGAAGTGAGGAGAAAATCATCCCTCTTGCTTGAACGAGGCATTGGTACACGAGGGCTTTTTAAAAATGCGATGAGGTGTTGAAACATAAAATTATACGAGCTGTTATTGTCTTGTCTTCTCAGCTCCAGAAATGCTCAGCTCAGATTTGAGCTGAGGATAAAGCAGCTCACCCTTGGGCGCTGACACTGCGCCGAGTGCACTCCTGCAAAATCATCATCATCATCTTTGCGTTATCTGGTGATGTAACTCTCTCTTTCCCCACTGAATTGCCATCAGAATTAATCTTGTGAGACTTTCTGCAAGTTCCAGACCACAAATAAAAGCAAACCATAATTTTTCAGTGGACGCGTCTAAAATTTGGCGCCGCCTGAGGTGCTTCTTTCCAGAGATGAGGAATGTAACACAACAGTGTGATTTTAATTAAATTCAGCAGCTTTTGGTATGCTCTGATGTGTCGTGTTCTGCACGGGGAGAATTGATTCTATTCTGCTTTATATAAATGGATTTTGGGGCATTAATAGTGTGGTTTTATCTTGCAGCACTTGACTAAAATCATTCCCTGATGCCGTTCCCGTTTCACAGGTGGGAACCAAATCTTGGAGGTGCTGCCTGGGTCGAGGGCAGGGCTGGAGAAGCAGCTCCAGGTCACCTCTTTGCTGGTCCCTGGTCAGCTCACAGCCACCTGTTGGTAAATTAATGCTGCTTTAATCTGCCTAATTCCATGAAACTGATGAGAGAGGCATTTTCAATGGTGTGCAAAAGTCTTGGAAAAATACCTGGTTATCTTTGGGCAGCTCCAGGAGCGCTCAGGGTGGTGGGCCCAGGGTTCCAGAACTGATGGCTGACAGGGGACACAGTCACAGGGAGGGGGTGATCCCGTGCTCACAGAGTGACTTGTCCTCCTGGAGAAAAAGAGGAGGAAAAAAGAAAAGGGGAAGGTTGGAGCTATCAAAATGATCTGCTGGAAACAACCAAGTCTGAGATTTTGGGATTGAAGCAGCATTAAACCTCAGCAGTGGGACAGAAGGACTTTTCTGGAAGCATGGGAGCTGTGGGGCTGTGAACTCCATACCCAAACTCACATGGGAAGCACAGCCTGAAACCAAAAATATTGGTGAAATCAGTGTCCTGTGGGTTTTCTGTGCATTGCCATGATGCTTCCTTCAAAACAGGGACGTCAGGGGTTCTGTACACCCAGCCTGGGGGGCTGGAAGTCCTGCAAGGTGTAATTCCAGGCTGTAGATTCCACCCCATGGAAATGTTTTTCTGCCACGTGCAGGGCCAGGAGGATTCAGCACAGCCCCATCCATCCCAGCAGAGCTGCAGAAGCTCCTTTGCACCAGCCTGGAGATCTCTGGTCCTTCCTGTTCCTGAAGAAATCCCTCGCAGAAGGGACGGCAGATGGGAGCAGCTCAGGTTTCCCGGGTGTCACACACTCCACCTGCTTTTTAAAACACTCAAGTGTTATCCCTGGACTTAGGAAAACAGGGGGAGATTATCCTGCTGGTGCTGGGAGGCTGGGATCCCCCTCCAGAAAGGGATAAATCACCTCCTTTAGATTCCTGAGGGTTTTTGCACGAGTCAGGAAAACTTCCTTGCAGATCTCCCTGACAAACGATCTCCACTGCGAGCAGCCCCAGGTGGGAACAGCTCCTTGGGATGCAGAGCCCTGGGTGGGACGTTTCCACCCTCCCTGCTTCTCACCGGGCTTGCTGTTCCCAGGGCTGGCGTTTGACCCTGAGAAATTGGAGTGGAGACTGGAAAAACGGTAAATAAACCACGCCAGGTCCTCCTTGCTCTGCCCCACGTGAATTTGAGGCCAAGGTGCTGCTGTACAAAATGATCAGACTGAAGCTGCCCCGTCCGTGACCCTCTGCTCTCTGCAGAGGTGAAGAGCTGGCTTCAGTCACTAGGACCAGGCACCCCAGCTGCTGAAATATGCTCATAAATAAATAAACCTCCCTGTTTATTGCTGTTAGAATTGCAGCCTACCTGGCTCTTCCCGTTAAATAATTCAGAGGAGAGAGCAGCCAGGCAGCGCTGAGAGATTCCCTGTGCGGGGGTGGACGGTGAGGATGCGGCGTGGGAGGGATCGTGGGGCAACCTGAGAGCAAGGGAGGGGTTTTTGCGCATGAGGTGCCTCGTGAAATATTAATTGATTGTCCCCCTGGGTGATGCGCTGTGGCCGTGGCTGGCTCTGCCCGCGTTCCATGTGCAGGGAGCTCTGTGAGATCCAGAAAGTGGCCAAAATGTTTTGTAAGACCAAGGGGGTGCTTTGCATCTTTGTCAAGAGCCATCACCTGCTGTAAGTCCTGCCCTCCAGAGGAGCAGCTCACTCTCAACTCCAGAACAAATTGCTCGGTCTTTTCTCCCCTTTCCGGCTCTAAAACAAACACATCCGATCGATCCCACTTCCCTTCCCTCCTTTGATCTCTGGAAGCGATGCTGCTGAATGCTGAGGGGTTTGTCTGTGAAGGAGTCGACTTTGGGAGCTTTGTTATCTCTAAGAGCCTGTTCCAGCACTGTTTGATGGCACTGGGGGCTTCTGCTTTTCATCTGAGCGGGACGGGGCTCGCAGCAGCCCAGGCACGGGCTGGGAGGATGAATGGCTCAGCAGGTGGTTTTGCATGGTGGTGGAGTAAAAAAAGCTGGTGCATAGCTAAAGATATGAAGTATCTTCATCTTCAATTGAATTTTAATGAACCGGGGTCTCTGCAGACCTGTTGGGTTTCAGTGGACTGGAAATACTCATTACTGTTGGGCATTCCCAGCTGTACTGTGCGTCTGCATAAGAAATTGCACCGTGCCTGGAGGTCTGTAAGAATTTCCCAGGGAATCAGGAGCTTTTAGACCTTTTCACTCACAACATTTTTACTCACTTTACCGAAAAAAAATGACGCAGAGATTGGTCCCAAACCAGGTGTTTGCTGCTAGGGAGCTCACGGCTGGGGAAGGTGCAGCACCTTCACCCACCTGGATGGAGATGCTGCTCCCTGCATGGCTGGGGCCAAGGGGATGATCTGTGGGAAGGTTCTCAGTGAAACCCCCGTGCTTGTGAGAAATACTGGCTTAAAAGATCACCCAGCTGGCTTTTCTTTGTGTTGCCTTGATGGGGATCTCGTGGGGTGGGAGTGAGAGCAGAGCTCTCCTCCCCCGGTCTGTCCCCACCACATCAAATCCATTCCTGCAGCCAGCTCAGGTGTGTTCAGTGCCAAAAAAATAACCTAAATGGGTGTATAAGGGAGCTTCAGTCAAAAGTAGGGAGATATTTTAAATTGTGGCTGTTGGTAGAGCTAAATTAAATTAATTAAAGTGTGTTGTTGCACTTGGAACTCTTGCACTTGGGAAGAGCAAGGGATGAACAAAGGAAAAACCCAAGGCTTTGTCCAAAAAACCGCCCCTCAGCTCCAGATTTTGGATGGTCCATTTAGTAATCCTCACCCTGGTGTGACTTCTCCCTCTGATTGCATTCTGTGAGTCCTTATTTAGCCATCAGCTGCCTTTGCAGGGACACAGATTATTAATTCCTCTCCTGCCCTGACTTTCACTCCAGGCCTTCACCAGCGGTCAAGGTGAAGCTGGGAGGGCCAGCGGAGCTGCATCCCCGTGAAACTCTCATTAGAGACTATTTTTCTCCCTTTGCTGCCTCCTTGTCTTCCATGGGGGGTTGTATCACAGGAGCCAGTCACACCTCAAGCCCAGATTTACGGCTGGAGATGTGTCCATGTGATTTTAATATTCTTTATGGCTCTTTTACTCCTTTCCCTCTGGCGTGGTGAGCGCTGGGGAAGGAAATAGTCAGGGATTAAGAGCAGAAGATGCACGTGAAAGAAAGGAGGTCGTGCCTTGTGGTGGATTTCTTTTTATTGTTGTTGTAACAAGTGGTGTTTAAACAGAGGTCACCTCTGAGTTCTGCTTTCCTGCCAGAGCTTTGCATCCTTTGCCTTCCTCCCTCCTGTGGGGAGGAAGGACATGGTTGGACGTGGTTGGACACTCCTTGGGTGCTCCTTGTTGCAGAGGCAGAGCAGCTGTGGTAGCTGCTGGAGCATGGAATTGTCCTGCTCCTTGGCTCTTTCCCCTCCTGGACTCACCACCTGCTCGGGGTTTTAATTGAACTCTCTGCAGCTCTCAGCACTATTTCAAAATGCTCTTTCTGGAGCTGCTCTCTGAAGGAAGGGTGAGGTGTAGCAGGGGAGAGAAAGCAAGTTAATGCCAGTGAAAGGATCCAAAAATAGCAAATTCGGGGGCTAACCAGGCCATGTATTAAATCTTTCAGGAGAGGCAATCTATCACGGGCAGGGAGGGTGGGAGGGAAGAGGAGGAAATCGCTCTTGAGGGCACTTAGAGGTTCACATGTAGCCAGCTTTGCTCCTCCACAGCATCAGTGTCCCATCCCTGTGGTTCACAGCCTGGGGAGCCCCAGCTGCCTTCTCCAGGATGCCCAGGAGGGATGGGCAGAGCTGCCCCGCTGCCACCCATCCATGTCCCTGTGCTGGGGCTGGAGCAAGGCTGGCTGTGCCCGTGGGGAGGCCCAGCCCGGCACAGCCGTAGCCATAAGGTGCATCCAGCCCCAACAGAGCCACAGCCCACCCTGGCCCTGTGCCAGCAATAACACGTGGGGTTTAATTAAAACAGTATTTTTCATCTCCTTCCTACATTACTTGGATATTGCTTCAGAACGAGCCAAGGAATTCTTGTATTCCCCCCACTCCCTCCCTCGCTCTTTTAATCTGCTTCCTCCCCTCCTTCAGTTTTGCCCTTTTGCTGTCCTTTCCCTCATCTCCAGGGGTTGAACTTTTTTCAGCTGTCACAAAGTTGTTAAGATGAGGAAGCCTGGGGTTCCTGAGGACTCAGCCATTCCAGTGGGATTGCTGGGAGATGCCGGTAGGAATAGTGCAGAGTGCCCAGCCCTGCCTGGCCGAGCAGGGAAGGAGCTCACAGGTAGAAAGGTTCCATCACCGGAGGAGGAGGTGTTTCTCCATCCCAACAAATCCAACAGCAGGCTGGAATTAAGACTCCTGAGTTGTTTGTGCAGCACCAGCTCAGCAGGAAGGGCTCAGCCACGGGGGCTCTGAGGTGCTGTCAGACCATGCAGCTCCTCATTTCGGTGCCCAGGTGCTGCCCTGTGTGCTCAGCCAGCCTCCCCACCTGGCTTCTTGCCCTGCCCTGCCAGCTCTGCTCTCGGGAAGCAGCAGAGATGGTGTCATTCTGGGACAAAAACGGATTTGCAATGAATATTTTGTTCCGAAACAACCTCTGCTCAGCAGGATGCTCAGGGCTGGGCTGAGTTCAGGGGCTCTGCTGTGAGGGGTGAGGCACCAATATAACCCTGTAATTCCTTTCCTTCCCAGGCCCTTCCCTTCGGAGGAGACCACGGAAAATGACGACGACGTGTACCGGAGCTTGGAGGAGCTGGCAGAGTGAGTGGCCTCACCTTCTCCTGAGGGGAGGGGACACAGGGAAAAGTTGCCGTGGGTTTCCAGCAAAGGCAGATAAAGTTTGACAGCGGGGCTGGGAGAGCCAGAATGGCTGCTTTGATCCTTTTGCCAGGAGATTTTTGTGCTCTGACAAAAGCCCATCTTTTTCTCATGTAAAGCCCTGGGAGATGTCACTTCTCATCAAGTTCAGTTCATGAGTCGCTTGGTGGGGGGTGAAAGGGGCCAAGCCCACAGGATCCCCTCCACCTCCTAAATCCCAAAACTCTGGGACATCATTTATCCTCTGAGGTGACCAAAGCCAGCCCTGAGAGTGGGGTACCCATTGCTGACCGTTCTGGTTCCCCCGTGGCATTTTTGGGGTGCTGGCACATGGAGCTGCATCCCCCATGTGTGATTTTGGACCACAGCAGCTGGTCCCAGGGCAATCAGAGAATAGTTTGGGTTGAAAAGGACCTTAAAGACCATTTTGTTGCACCGCTTTGCAGTGGGCAGGGACTCTTTTCACTATCCCTCATTTCTCCAAGCCCCATCCAAGCTGTCCTTGAACACTTCCAGGGATGTGGCAGCCACGGGCCCCTCATCCTGCCTGTCCTTGGTGGGATGTGGGTGATGCTGCTGCTCTCTCTGCCTGTGTTTATCTGGTTTTTCTGCCCGTGCTGATGATGTAACAGGCTTTTAAAATCAACCTTGAACTATAACACACACGGTGAAGTGCAGGCACTATTGGAATTCAATGGCAGCATTCCCATCAAGCCAGGGTTTTGCTTATGAAGTGCAGTCTGCTTCATCTGGAGGGATGGACTGGGTGGGTGGATATGTGGCTTTATGCACTTAAATATTATTGTTCCAAAACGTAAATAATAAGACTCCTTAATCCAATGAGTTCCTTATGGCTTCAGTTATTACAAAAGTAAATCATAAATTACCAGCGGAGGGAATGGAGTACCCTGGAATTCCCTGCTTGCTGTTGGCTCCCAGCAGCTGCAGTTTAATGAAATTTTAACTTAGAAAAGGATCCTTTCAAGAGTAGCGTTTTTTGTGTCCCCTTTCCAAAAGTTCTCAAAATCCCTTTAAATATTGGGGTTTAAAATTCCTGTTTCTCACACAGAGATTTGCTTTTAATTGGAGAGAGGTTCATGTGGGGACTCTCACACGAGTGCTGGTGGGGATGGCAGTGCTGGCCTGGAAAGGGTGGGTTTGGGATGCTGCACTTGGTTGTTTGATGCTGGAAGGGGGTTCCCAGCTTTAACTCTGCTGGGGACAAGGTGTCCAGGTGGAAGCTTCCCAAACTGTTCCTTGTCCCTCGGTGAGAGGGGCTGTGATGCCCATCAGATAACTTGGAGGTTTATTTCAATTGGTTGCCCTGTTCTGTCTCAGATCTCCAACTTTAAACTTTCCCTTTTGTCCCGTTCTCTGCAAAATCCTCTTTTTTTACATCTTATTTAGGACTAGTGGGGGAAAGGCACATTGAAATCAGCAGGGATTGCACAAATTCCTTTATCCAGCCCTGTCCTCCCAGTGCATGGAAACGCGGCCTACGAAACGGTGTCGGAATTCACCTGTAGCTGTAAAACCCCCAGAAACGCCCTGAAGAACCCCTCAGCACGAGTGCTGCTGCTCCTGCTGCCTGCCCAGCTCCACTGCAGCAACAGTGCCCTTTCTGCCTTGGGCAAGGAAACTCTGACTGGGAACGTGGCAGTGTCAGTGGTGTGCCCTGGGCCCCGCTGCTGGGCGCTGGCAGCCTGTGGCACCGATGAGAAAGTTCTTTCTTAGCTCCTGCCCTCTCCAAACAGCTCAACAAGGGCAGCATTCACTGCTGGGAATGATTCAGTCCATCCAGCATCTCTGCCTTTAATATTGCTGATGATCCAGCAGCCTTGGGAAGATCTGACCGCAGCCAAAATGCTTTCTCTGGAGGCGAGGAAGGGATTTCAACAGCAGGCAGGGAAATGAGCCAGTGTGCGGAAGGAGCTGCTCCAGCCCTGCCTGTAAAACCAGCAGGGATTTGTCACCTCAAGGTGCCACTCTGCTGTCCCCACAGGCCTCAGAGGGACAGGGGTGGGTGAGGAGCGACAACCCTGGTGGGCTCTGCGCCACCAACTCACCCTGGGAGAGAGGAATCTCCCAAAGGGAGCTCTCTTTGGGTGTTGTGCTGCTGGGAGAAAAAGCTCAGGATAAACATTGGGTTGCTTCTGACAAGACGTTTTGGGGGCTGGTAAATGAGGTTTTTTGGAGAATGTCAGAATGCTTCATTTCAACTGTAAGTACTTAAGTGGTTTGGTGTCCCCAGGTTTTTGAATTCCTGTGCTGCAAAGCATTTAAAATACGAACATATTTGTGGTGGAGGTGCTGATTTGGCAAGCAGAAGGAACCAGGCTTTGTCCCTCTTGTCCCTGTGATGCTCTAAAGAGTGAGAACCTTTATCCTGAGGACTCTCCCAGCACGGAGGAGCTGTGGGACAAAAGCCAGTGCCAGGGCTGGACCACGGGGCTGCAGGAACAAGCTGTGTGTGCAATCATGGGGCAGCCACGGGGTACTGGTGTGTTTAAAGGGTGTTTAAGCCTTGATGACCCCATTGTGCTTTCACCTTTGGGGCGTTGCAGGGATTAACCCCAGCTCCAGACAGATCCCCAGCCAGCAGATCAAGGCACATAATTGCCTGGAAACAGCTATTTAGTTCCCAAAAAAAAAAAGAACAATTGGCAATGGAAAGGGGAAGGGAAGCTAAAAGGCTATCAGGGGAGCTGGGAAGTTCTCAAATTCCCTGTTTTCAGCCCGCTGGCCCCTCGGTTGGCTGTGCCCTGGGCCAGATGGCAGCTTGCAGCCAGCCCGGGCAGATGGCGAGGGCCGCGTGCACTGCGAGCGGTGCCTGATCGATGCTGTGAGGAGCAGTAAAGGACAATTGCCCTCTGCTGCCTGATTTATTCCAGCCCGCCCCGATGCCAGACCCTGGAGCAGCAGCCGGTTTGGGGGGGACTTTGTCCGTGAAATGAGCCGGGTTTTGCAGCAGCAGCGTGTGGGTTCATCCTCTGGAGCCTGCGCCCCCACAGCAGGGACAGCACAGTGACCCTTGTCCTTTGGAAGCTCCTGCACATCCGTAGGGATGGGAGCTGCTGCTTCCCACATGGCTGTGGCTGCTGGGAACTGATGTCGGGAGGCAATTATCCTCCTGACTGCTGAGCAACCCCCCTGCCAGCTGCTTTTCCGTCCCCCTTTATGGCTCTTTCAGCTGCTCCAAACCATCCTGGTACCTCAGAGTTATACTTAACATTTCACCTGAATTTTCTCCGCTGCCACTTGAGCTCTCTCCAGTTCTTTTGTCTCATTAAATTTATGAGAGCCATTAATCCTGGTCCTCTTTACAGCCTCAGAGCCTCCTTTATGATGAACCTTCTCCACTTCATGGCACTGTCCCTCTGCAGTGGCACAATCAGGTAGATTACACAGGGCAGATTTTGGGTTGTTTGTTGGCTGTTGGAAGAATTCAGAGTCAGGCAAAAGTTCTGTGAGTGGTTTGACGTGAAACATTTAATTTGCATAACTTTTATTTTCTCTTCTGGAGATAATTTGTTTTGAGGAAAGGAGTTGTAGGGTTGCATAAAGGGCCAAATAAGTGTTTTAGGCAAAGCAGGTCCACCCGGGACAGCTTTGTCCCTCAGGTTGGTGTCGATGTCCCCTGCTCTTGTTTTGAGCTGCAGCTCACTTGGAATTTATCTCTAACAAATTTATTGGGATAATTGTGTATCCCCAAACTTCTCATCCTAGAGAAGGGGGAAGGAAAGTCTTCCCAGCCTCAATTCCTCAAGGGCTGCATCTTCTGGGCGCAGCTTCTTGCCGAAGTTTCTCCTGCTTCTCTCACTACTGTCACCAGCATTGCCCCCCTCACATCTTCCAAAATAGTGCTGTGATCAGCAGAATTTCTCAGCTGCATTAAAAAAATGTAATGAGCACAGGAGCCAAGGTGAGATGATAAGTTGGCTGCCACTTTTCTCATTATTTTTGCTGTGTTGGACAAACCAGGCACAAACAGCCCCTGAAATAAATGGCTCCGTGGTGCAGAGCACTTGAGCCAGAGCACTTGTAAACGTGTCTGTCCTTCTGCGTCACTCCTATTGATTTTTACACGTCCTGCTTGTGCCATTTCTAGGATCATACTGCTTGCTGTAACTGTGTGAGGCTCTTTCTTGGGATCAGAATGTTCCACTGGGAATGGGGAGCGTAAGGCCCAAGCAGAATAGATGGGAAAAGGCTTCTCCTGCTATTTCCAGACGAGTGTCTCCATCCGAGTACAATCTGGGTCATTAAAACCCTGCAAGATCTCGAGTCCAGCGGCTGCACGTCTTGCACTCCCTCACCCTGAAACCCAAGCCTGCCAGATGTGCTGCAAATTTAGGGCTCTGCTTGTCCTCTCTGACAGAGCCCATGAATGAGGGGGTTGGCTGGAGGAACTGTGTATTTATAGCTGTGAGTGCAGAGTGACAGTGAGAAAGTGGGAGATTACTGGGACGGACTGGAGCCTCACAGCTGCTGGGCAGCTGCCTCAGAGACCCTGCAAATGTGCTCTCAGCTGGGACCTGTGGTGGCTCTGAGATCTTCTGGCTCTTAACCTTGGTCACAGGACTGGAAATTTGGGGTTGTCTCTTGGTTGTCTTATTTTAGCTCCTTCTGTCCTCTCCTCCTCTTTCTTTCGCTGTTCTGGTGGTTCTGGCTCTTTCCTCAGCGTGGTTTGGATGGAGTTTTGGTGTGGTGGGTTTGCCAGGAGGGTTTGTCCTTGAATTCCTGAGGCTGGTACAAACTCATCAACTTCCCACAGCAGCTTTTATGGGTGGAGAGGCTCCTCAGTGGCCCTGAAATCCATCAGAGCTTCCCCAGTTACGCACAGTGTCACTGCAAAGACGATGTGCAGCGTTCCTGTAGCGTGGTGGACCTGCTGCATGTCGTTTATCATCATGGACTGTCTGTGCCCATGGTCTTTAAGGTCCCTTCTACCCCAACCATTCTGTGATTCCATGGACTTGCTCCTTCCCTATCCCTCACTCCGAGGCAGCATCCTGGAGTCGGTCCCTCCGTTCTGGGAGCTGCTCCTTGGCACGGCTGCTGCCTGCCTGGGTGGGTGTTAGTGCAGGGCAGGCATTGCCAGCGAGGCAGAGCTCAGCCAAAAGCATTGTTTTTGCCTGAAATTGCCTTTGATATGAAAAGCTTTATTCATTAGCAGCTTTTCTGGCTCGGCAAGATGCTGCCAGCCCAAAGCTGGTTACATCCATCCTAATAACAGTAATTGCAAGTGCTGGCGTTCACTCTGAAGGGCTGCTAAAATCCCTTTCCTAACCCCAGAGCTGTCAATGAATCTCCTAATCCAGGCAGTAGATCACAGGCTCTGATACCCACGGGTAACTCGCAGACTCTGCTGCTTTCATTGAAGGAGTAAATTGCTTTTCTTTGTGAGGAACGAGGTGATCTGGCTTTCCTTGCTCAAGTTGTTCCGTCTGCCCGTGACGCGCTTGGGATGCTGAATTTATTGCCTGAATTCAGTGTGTCCTGAGGATGCCACTGGCTAAAATCATCCCAATCCCTGTTTTAAGGACAGGGAGGGTGTGTATTTATGACAGTGTGGGGACAGGTGGGGATCCATACGTGCAAAGCAGAGGTGTCAACATCCATACAGCACTGCAGGAGCTTGGCTGCTCCTGGGCTGCTCCAGGAGAGGCTGATCCTCATGGTTTACTGCTCTCCATAAAACCAGCAGCCTCTGGTGTTTCTCAGAGATGCACTGAGAATGTGTTTTAATAAATAACAGACTGCTGGACAGTGGTGGTGTTGGGATACTGCCACGGCTGTCAGGTTTGAGCATCTCTAGTGCGTCTCCCCAAAGCTCTGGAGTGGAGGTGTCTTTCTGGGTGTCTTTCCCCAGGACATGGGAGTTGTTCCTATTATTTTCCCGAAGCCAGAAATTAGAGTAGAGAAGGGCTTGTTCTGGTGCTGAGCAGCAGGAAAGAGTGGAGCAGCGAAGCTCAGCCCCTTCATTAGAGGAATGGGAGTGGTGAGGTGCTGTCGGGATGTGGCCCCACGTGGTGGGTGCAGTGTTTGTGTCCAGGGGCTGTTCTGTGGGCAGATCTGCTGAGATGTCCCTTGGGAGGCATTTCTTTCCCGGTGATCCCAGTGGGGCCAGGCCTGTGGGATATCCATCCTTCTCCAGTCTGAGCCCATGGTTGAGCAAAACTCGTGTGGCACTTGGGGACGTGGCTTAGAGTTGATTTTGGTGGCGCTGGGTTCAGGTTGAACCAGATGTTCTTGAAGTTCTCTCCCAACCCTGATGATTCTGTGAAAGCCCCTTCAGCATCACATGCTGCCACCTGGATTTCTCCCAGCGTGTGCCCACCATGATCCAGAGCTCATGGCTGCTTGGAGAGGGAGAAAAGGAGAGTTTATCTGGGCTGGAAACAGCAGCACCAGGGCAGTGCCAGGCTTTGAGGCTTGGACATGGCACCTGCTTGCGTGGCTGTGTGGGAGAGGAGTTCCAGGTGATGCTCAGGGACACCTCAGGATGCCAACTTCCCCTCTGCACGTATCCCAAAGCAGTTTCCAGGCTCTCCAGGGATGGGGATGTTCATCCCTCACTCCAAGCAGGCTCTGCTCCAGCAGCAGCACCACCCCACCCCTCTCCTGTTCATGTCACACCCAGCTGGGCTCCTGCTGTGACATTAACCCAACCACACGTTCCCGACAACCCTCCAGCCAGGGAAATGATGTATGGAGAGACAGCCAGCAACCCGAGAGGTGTGGGCAGGGAGATCCATCAGGAACTGGGAGTGACTGGCTCTGGATGAGGAGCGGGGCCGAGAATATAAATATTGGTGCAGATAATAACGGCGACGGCGATGCCTGGGAGGGCGAAGATGGATCACCAGCTATTAGTGGGCATTACTGCAGCAGCTGCAATGCATCACCCGGGAAGAATGGGATGGATACATCATGCCAGTGTATTTATTTAAAATCCCCAAACTTTTATTAAATAAATCTGCCTGTAAAAATAGGAAGGGCTGTGTTTAAGCAGAGAAATAAAGCCCAGTTCTGCAGGCAGATGTGCTCTGCTGCTCCCTGATATATAACGGAGAAATGTTGAGTGTCACAGTTGGAGCACAGCTTTACACCCAAATTTATTTGTGTGTAATTAATGCCCCTGTTGAAAGACACAGCTCGTAAAATATGCGAGCGCTCTTTGATATTCCAGCGTTTCACACTGTCCTGATCCTGTGGGATTGACTTCAGTGGGAGCCGTTAGCAGCCAGCACCTGTAGATCTAAGCCCTGGAATTATTATTGTTAATTGGTATTTAATATGGGCTGGATTTTCAAAAGTTTTCCAAGGCTGAGGAGCCCCTGGGAGGGGTGTGAAGGCTCAGATGATAAACAATTACTGAACACCATCACGTGTAGCACGAACTGGGCACTGCATCTCGGGGATGCCTTTGAAGCCTGTGAGTGCAGGGGCAGCTCCAAAGTGATGGGGCTGGTCCTCAAAATGAGGTGTTTTGCTGCTTAATTTCTCTCTGATGTAAATGTTGTTGTTGGCCTCTGCTCACCGAGCTGAGTGTCTGATGAGATTGCCTTGTGGGGGTCAGGAGAGCCTCCTGTTCCTCTGGGAAATGCTGGATTAAAAATCTCCCAGTTGCCCATCAGGGAGGGCTTTGTGGGAGGTGGTGCATCAGTCAGATAACTGGATGCAGAGCTTTTAAACCTGGATGGGATGCCCAGGGCTGGGACAGCTGCCTGGTCCAGGCTTTGCTGTGGGTCCTGCACAGCCCGGGGGGTGTTGGTTCAGCAGGACCGGGATGCTTCTCCTACTGCTCAGAGACATCGAACGAGTGTTTATTATCTGCTCCTGCTTTGAGTGGAGCTGGGCTCCTACAGCAGTTTGCAGCCCTGGCTGGGGGAAGGAGATGATTTTTTGGCACAAAGGAAGCTTTTTAGTGAGGAAAAGCAAAATCAGATCAAGAGGGAACGCAGTGCCTTAAGCAGACCAAAATCCAACCCTTAAAGTGAATTCTCTGAGCATGATGTAAAGTCACTGATGCAAGAGCTGCTCCTGGTCCTGAAGAGAAGCTGAAGAGGGGGTTGTGGGCACCTTTGGAGCAGGTGGAGCTGGAGCTGGTGGCTCTGGTGGCTCAGATGGTCCCGCTGGGCGCTTGGCTGGCGGATCCATCTCGGCTGAGCCCATTAGTGCCGAGCAAAAGCCCTGCAGGGGCAGAGCTGGCAGCCCGTGGTGATGTGGGCATCGTGGGCACGCCTGGCACGGGGCATGGAGCAATTCTTGGCTGTGATCCCTGCTCGTGTCGAGCAGCGTTCTGCCTTTTCCAGCCTCCAGCGAGCGGAAAGAAATGTGCAGCAGGCAGTGATCCGGGAAAAACAGAGAGCATGGGCTGAGCACATGAATTTTCACAGGATTTTCTTGTTGCGATTCTCCTCCCTCCTCGGTGCCTGATGAGGTGCCAGTGAACGTCCCCTCGTTATTATCCCTGACTCCTTCTGCTTCTCGTTGCAGCGAACACGATCTGGGGGAGGACATCTACGACTGCGTCCCCTGCGAAGATGAGGGCGATGATATCTACGAGGATATCATCAGAGTGGAAGTTCAGCAGCCCATGGTAACAACTCAGCTGCGTTTTTACAGCTACACCTCGGTGGGAGGGGAGGGGAGGGGAGGGAGGGGATTCCATGAAGGAAATAACTCCGTGCCTCTGGCAGGTGATGCTGCAGGGAAGGGAATCTCTAATGCCGAGCGCTAAAAACAAGCGCAGCTGGGATGGCACCGGCCCAGAGGGGTTCTCCGAGGAGTTTCCCAGCCCAGCCTGTCATCTGAAGGAGTTCAGGGAGGAGGAAGGGAAAGGGAGACGTAATAAGCCCTAAAAGATAAGCTAAAAATAGGACTTTGCTGCTGAGCCTGTGTCACTCCAGCCTTTCCGGGGAGGCTCCGCCTGCTCCGTCAGCCAGAGGTGCCGCCGGTATTTTTAGATCAGGGTGAGCGCTGACAGATCTGTGTGCGAGGGATCCAGCACCTGTCTGTGCCTGCTGCTCCTACCTGGGTGGCTCAGAGCAGGGAGGTGTTTACAGGAAGCTTTCTGGGGCAGCAGGGAGCTGCGTGGCATTAGGGACAAGCAGCCGTCCCCGTTTGTCACCTCTGAAAAGCTTTTGCTGATGGGGAAGCCTGAGTGTGAGGCATGGACAGCATCATGGAGGGGCTTGGGTTATCTCCAAGGGCTTGGAGCAAACTCCACACTCCATGGATGAGCCAGGGAGGTGCTGGTGGCCTTTGCACCTCCCCAAAGGTGCCCACAGCCACCTCCCTCCCTGTGTCCCCAGCGCTGATGCAGGGCTGGAAGGGACCTTCTCCAGAGTGTGACCTTCCAAATTTTCTCTCCCCCTCCAATATCTGCCACCCCCAGGCTTTGTTCAGACTCTAATTACTCCCCCCACGTTCACACAGTACACACCTCCCTGGAACAAAGCAGGATCAATGGACAAGTTCACTGATCAATTAAATCCCTGGAGCAGGACGTGGCTGAGCCAGGCACGGGGGGCTGGAGCCTGGGAATGCAGGGCTGCATCCGTGGATGCCTGTGCTCCGAGTCCTCCCCTCTCCCAGCTTGGCTGGGAGTGGGACAAAGATAATAAATCCCTAATTCCATCCCTTCACACCTTGTCTGCAGCCAGAGGAGCTCCCTGCACACCAAAACCCCCTCTGGATCAAGGAGTTGGGGCCAAAAAATTCCCACTGATCCTGCCAAAGTGCTTGGATCTGAAGTCAGCACAGCTCATTGGCCACCAGTGGTTTTTGCCACCAGTTGCAAAAGCTTGGCCCAAGAACTGCCCCTCAGGAAGGTTTTGGTAGGAATTTCTTGCAGAAGTGGCAAAAATGGGGGAAAGCTCCATCAGCCAGGTAGGGATAGGATTAAGGTCAGTGGAATTGGCAATTTTTCACTGTCTCTCCACGATGTTTTATGTTTTCTGCTGAGCAGTGTTGGGGTTGAGAGCTGTGACTCCCTTTCCCTCCCCTTCCCTGAGCAGAAGAGTCTATTTTTGATACATCTGCCAAAACATTGAATTTTCGGGGTAGGATTTGTTGCAACAGCGAGTGTGTGATGCTAATGGCTTCTTGTATTTCTGCATGCTTCAGATTAGATACATGCAGGTAAGATGAATTGATTCAAATCTGGGGGTTTGTCCAGCTGATAGGTCCCAGCTCTGAGTTCTGAGGGGGTGGACAGAGGGTCTCTGTTCCTGTGCATGATCCATAAAACCCCATCACCGAACCCCCTCCCAGATTCAGATTCTGCCCTGCCAAGTGCAGCAGCTCCCAGCACGTGTTCCCAGCTTTACAGAGCAGAAGTGACTCCAGGAGTTGGGGCTTTGGGAAAAGCACGTTTTATCAGATTTGACCTAAAATCGTGAGAATTGGCAACCCTGGCCAGGGATTTGTGTAAGTGTAACGTATTATTTATGACCCACTTATTATCTGTTGTGAGTTTCATCTTAAGCAACAACAAAAAAATACATAAAAAAGGGAAAAATCAGCCTTAATCTCTTATTATTCTTCTTTAGCTGATAGTCTTTGGTGGTGTGGCTGTAATAAATACAAAAAATGCAGTGTTTTCCATGGTGAAACGTATTTAATAACACAGCCAGGGTTCCTCCTTATATTTTTTGGATAAAAATAGTTCCCTTTAGCATAAACCAGCAGTGGTTCTCTCCTGACTTTCCAAACTTGGTTGCTGGAGGCTGAACTGGAGCCCCACGAGGTTTCTGGACCACCCTTAGGACTATCTGACCGTGCCTTATTTTTCCTTTTCCCTAGAAAATGGGAATGACGGAAGATGACAAAAGGAATTGCTGTTTGCTAGAAATCCAAGAAACCGAGGCCAAATACTACAAAACACTTGAAGATATAGAAAAGGTGAGACCTGAGCCCTCTTTTCCACAGCCTCCCCTTCCCCAGCAGCCCTGGATCCCACATGAACTGGGCTGGGTTGGTCCTTGCTCCCGGAGCTTGGCAGATGTGAGGAGGCAGGGTCGAGGCATCCGCGTGGAAAAGGGGAGAGGAGGGGGATCCGGAAAAGCCGGGCTGACACAAACGTGCAGCCTGTAGGAGCCAAACCCAGCAGCTTTTTTTTCTGATCGCTGCAGATTAGAACCAGGAAACCCTCCTGCTGTGTCCCCCTCACTGCTGGGGTGAGAATCTCCCACTCCTCGCTCAGCCAGGCCGGGTTTGCTGATAAGAGCCGTGTTTGCAGATATCTCTTATCACTCCGATCGCCACCGAGTAATTCCTTTATTCCGAGTGCTTTTCTAGAGAGCTGGAGCTGTGCTGGCTTGCCATGGAAGCTAATTGGATTAAAAGTAACATTCTGCTGCCTAAATTCGCAGGGTTTTAATTGGTTCTGATGAAGTATTGTGGCGCCTTTCTTTTAAAAACAAATAAAAGCGAGCACCTCAGCGGAGTCGTGGATGGAACCCGGAGGTGGCTCCTGCTCCCAGGAAAGCAGCAGGAAGGAAGAACAATAATGAAAATCAAGCTGCCATTTCAAATCACCCTGATGCTTTTGGTTCCTCCCCTTTTGCCGTTCTTTCCCTCCGTCTGCTGGAAGTTCCCCCGGAGAAGCTGTGAGCAAAAGTGGGAAAATGGAACAACATCTCCCATTTTCCAGGAAAATGTCCCAATATATGTGTCATCTATGTTTCCAAGGAACCCTTGTTCCCTGGAAACAGCCACAGGCCTCTGGTTCAGTGTAAAAGAAGAGTTAAATTATTGCTTCCATATCAGTTAAAGCTTGCAAAGGCTTTGCAGGTCCTGGTGGCGTTATGGGTGGAAGTTCCCCTCTTTGGTTTGTTGTATTTGGGGTTTTTTCCAGTCCCAAGTCACGTAGATGTTCCTATTAATATGGATTTGTTCAGAAAGGCATTGCCCGTGTAATCACATCAGCGGTGCCTTCTCAAGGGCAAAATTCCAGGGAGATAAAGAGCTGGGAAGAGGCTTCAGTGCAGCCAAGGACTGCAGCGAGGTGAAGGAGCTGAGTGCATTTCACCCCCCTGTCACAGGTTTAGCAGGGGAGGGGGCTGTGGGCACCCACAGGGGGGTCTTGCACCTTCCCACCCCTGGAAGTGCCGTGGGAGCCAAGGGGAGCTCGGGGATGATGCGCTCATGGGAATTCCTGCCTCCCACTTCTCTCCCTGGTCCTTCTCTGCCTTTGCAAGTGCTTAAACTCCTTAAAACCTGCCCAGGCAAACTCAGCTGGTGAAGCAGAAAATACAAACCCCTTGTCCAAACCCCTCCTTGTTGCCTTCTCTCAGTACCTCAATCCCTTTTCCGTTTTCCTCTTGCAGAACTACATGAACCCCCTGAGGCTGGTACTGACTCCCCAAGACATGGAAGCTATTTTTATCAATTTGGAGGTAACATCGTGGGCATTGTGCCTCGAATCTTTGTTCTTTTCACAGCAGCTCAGCCCTCCCCCTGCTTAGGAGGAGCTTTTCTGACTTCCTGTTAGATTTGTGCATTCACCTGGAGAGCTTCAGCCTTTCATGTGCTGTGGAGCTTAAACTGGTTCAGGTGATATTGTTTAACACTCAGTTTTAGAGGTGGGGAATGTATGAACTCCAGGTAAGGAAACAATTCTGTCTAGTGGATGTTCCAGGGTTGGGGCCGTGGGTTTTAGCTGGTGTAGATGATTTGGGCACAGGGTGATGAAGGGATTTATTTCTGCTCTGGTTTGCCCAGGGTCTGGCTCAAAACCTGGCACCTCCTCCACTCCTTCCATCCCATCTCCTCCTCCCTCCCCATCCCGGGGTGTTTCTCACTGTGTAACCTCAGATGGAATTACACCCCTGTCCTCCAGGCCGCTCAGGGCTGCATCCCACTAGAACAACTTTCTTTAAAACCTGCCTAACGAAGGAGTGAATGTGCACTTCTTTAGGCTCTGTTTGCCCACTTGCTTTGAATTTGTTTAAAGTATTGACTGTTGCTTGGTTTTAGGACCTGATTAAAGTGCACTTCAGTTTCCTGAGAGCCATCGATGTCTCGATGATGTCTGGAGGAAGCAGCCTGGCAAAAGTGTTCCTGGAATTCAAAGAGAGGTAAAGGAATTCCGGGCTTCAGCCTGCTCCAGTTTTAACAGATTTGGGTTAATATTTTCAGAGATTGAAACAGAGCTGGTGTTACTCTCTGCCTTCTCACTCTCTCCTACTGCCCAAAAGGAGGTTGGAGCCAGCTGGGGATCTGTCTTTTCTGCCAAGTAACAGCAACAGGACAAGAGGAAATGGCCTCAGGTTCCACCAAGGGAGGTTTAGATTGGATATTAATGAAAATTTCTTCACTGGAAGGGTTGTCAAGCACTGGAACAGGCTGCCCAGGGAAGTGGTGGGGTCACCAACCCTGGAAGTGTCCAAAAAATGTGTAACTGTGGTGCTTTAGGGACATGGTTTAGTGGCAGTGCTGGATTAGAGGTCTTTTCCCACCTTGATAATTCTATGATTCCAGAAGTGGCTTTCACAGCAGCCCAGGTTTGCATCCTCCACAGCAAAATGCTCTCAGGCAGCTGAAGCATCCCGCAGTGCTGACATTAAGCAGCCAAATCCCTCCAAAATTGTGTCAGGTCACCCAGGGCAGAGGCTGGGACATCTCCCCTGTGACCTGCCAGGCCCAGCCGTGTGGCTCCCATGGATCCTTGGTCCTGCAAGCCCCTGGCTGCACCTGGATTTTTCTTGAGCTCAGCATCCCGTAGGAGACTGAATATCCAATGTGTCTGTGGGGACACATCGGAGGGGATGAAGATGGGAACGCTTGGATTGCGGTGAGCTGGAATGGAGCAAAACCTCACTGGCCTTCAAGGGTTTCGTGTGGTCTCCTGCAAGCAGCAGAGGGCTGTGATGTGGTGGGGTGACTCCCGTGCAGGGAGACTCAGCCCTGCTGAGATCAAAGTGATTCCTCACTCTTCAAGAATCTCACATTTGGCACAGAGCTGATCCTGCACCTTTTGCACAATGAATAAATGTAAGAGTTGCTTTCACAAACAGAATTGGCCCCGAGTTCTGGCAGCTGCAAGCAGGAGCACCCCAGCACACGGAGACAAGGTTGATAAAAGCCTTTAATATCCTTAATACTAATCAAAGGCTGATTCACTGTGGAGTGGTGCCAGGCTGTTATTTCACTGTGATTAAACCAGTGTCTAGACACAGAAATGCCATTCAGAAGTCAATAACTCCAGAAATACCATCTGCGTTAATAACACCCCGTGAGGTCACATATTCCATCATCCCTGGGGCCTCTTGTTACAAAGGGCATTTTTTTCTGGATTAAATTTTTAAAAACTCCAAAGAAGAATGCAAGTAATTTAAAAAATACTCACAAAACTCACTTAGGTGATTTTGATCTCCTAATTCCTGCCTCAGCTCCGTGCACGCCAGTGCCATCCCCGGGGCAGAGCTGTGGACACAGGGGGCAGGGGAAGGGACACAGGAGGAGTTGTGGAGGTGGCACTGCTGCCCAGGGAGATCCCATGGCTGTGCAGGAGCACGAGGCTCAGTTCTGAGCCTTAAAATCGATGTTCCATGCAGGTGGGTGAACAAACTGACCCCCTTCCTAAGGGAGCTTGCAAACAACTTCCTGAAGGACCTGAAAGCCTTGGAAAGATGAGAGTGAAGGAGCCACAGCAGCTGTGAGGTGGTGATGGTGCATCTGAAGCTCTGTTCAGTCCATGGGGATTTTGGGGACATCAGGGCTGTGAGAAGCTGCTGCTCAAGGGGAGTTTTGCTGTGGAGAGGTCCCCAAAGCTGAATTCTTGAGGATGAAGAGTTTGGAGCAACCTGATGTAGATAGATCAGGAAAGTCAGGAATACCACATTTTACAGCAAGGAAATCTAGGGGGAGGAGAAAGTGAACTTTGTTGCCCCACCAGGAAAGGAACATGGACCTCCAGAGTCCCCACCTGGTCCCTGAATATGAGATCTTCCTCCATCAAATCTATCCATGACAAATAGCTCCTGCTTCCCTCCACATCCTTGGAGACATCCTGGCAAAATGATGCATTGCTCCTGGGCTTTGCAGGGGCTTTTTATTAAGGAAATAGTTTGTAAATCTCTTTCTCTGGAAGCCAGAGGCTTGAATTTATGCTCCTGAAGCCTCTTTGAAGCTCTCCCCATGCTGGCGAGGTGGATATTACTGTGCCTGTGCAGAAGTTGTCAGGGGGGAAAAGGTGGAAGAATAATCTGTACTGGCTGTGGCTCCATAAATCTCTTTATTCACTTCCCTCCGGGGTGTGAGTGTCCCATGTTTATGGAGCAACGCTGGGTCAGTGGCTCCCAGATGATCTCCATGGAGAGACGAGGCCCCCAGATAATGGATGAGTTGCGGTGCATGATGGAAGATGTGTCTTATCAGCAGCAGAACAGTTGACGGCCAGGAAGGGGGAGAAAACCCAAACCTGTCAGGCAGGATTAATGAGGGAAGTGAGGGAAAAGGGGGAATCCGCCACAAAACTGCTCTCTTTTGTCAGGTGTTTAAATTTATAGCCCGAGGTGTCCATGCAGAGCTTCACTGTGTTTCCAAGGGCTGTGACAACCTTCTTTTCCCAATTACCCAGGCTCTTGATCTCCAGGTCCCTGTGGCTCCTTCAAGAAGGGATGATTCTAAAGTGTGACATAAAATCATCACTGAATGGTTTGGGTTGGAAGGGAATCAAGGCATCAAAGATCTTCCCATCCCAACCCCTGCCATGGGTAGGGACACCTTCCACTGTCCCAGGTTGCTCCAAGCCCCGTCCAGCCTGGCCTTGGACACTTCCAGGGTCAGCCACAAATTCTCTGGGCAACTTTTGACAGTTCCTCACCACCCTCACACGGAAGAATTTCATCCCAGTATCTCATCTAACCTCCAAAAATAGGCTCCTCTGCTCTGGCCACCCAGCCCCTTCTGCTCATCGTGAGCTGAATCACCTCCACAGGCTCTGGAAACTTCGAAATGTTCAAATGCTGAAAATTTAAATGTCAAAAAGCCACACAATAAAAGAGTGTTTATGCTTTGCTGAGCAGTTAAATGGGGGAAGAGCTGTTTGCCTGGTCCTTTCGCTGTGCACACGTTTATATATCTTTTATAACAGGTTATAACTGCCAACATTTCCAGTTAAATCTGTGATTTTCCCCTCTCCAGGCTGCTGATTTATGGCAAGTACTGCAGCCACATGGAATATGCCCAGAACACCCTGAACCACCTCCTCGCCAACCGGGAGGACGTCCGGCAGAAGGTGGAGGTGAGCAGGCAGGGGGCTGAGTGCTTGTCAGGGGTTTTGGAAGGACTTGCTGGAGCTGAGAATGGTGTCTGGGGAATGTTTGATTCAGCAGAAGAGGAGAGGGGTGTGAGAGTGGGTCTGTGCTGCCACAGAGAGAGCAAAGCTGGGGGTTATCCTGTCCTGATCCCTCGTTTTTCCTTCATCTCCTCACCAGATCTGCGCTCTGTCCTTCCTCCCCAAGTTTATCCAAGTTAAAGCAAGCAATAAAGTGACTTTATTTGAGTGGGACTGGCTGGGACAAGTTCTGTGAGTTGTGCAGGCCCTGAGCATCCCCAAGCCGGGAGCCACGTGGTTTTCCAAAGCCCCCAGCAGCATCAGGGACCCTCAGAGGCAAACCCAAGTCCCCAGGCAAAGGCTGGAATTCCTGCCCTGGCCTCCTCAGTGTGAATAGGGGCTGATCCAGATCTTAAGGGAATCAAAGGAGCCCCAGAAGGGATGCATTGTTTGAGCTGCTGTTTTTACCCAGCTCTAATTCCTGCTTTGCTCTTGATGCTAATCGGAATTTGCCGGGCTGTCGGTCCACGTTGCCTCGCCTCCCACAAACGCGCTTTGACTCCCCGTGTAAACCCAATTCAGGGATAAAACTGCGCTTAGGAATTGTTTAAAACGTGTTCCCTGGGTCTCGCATCAAGGCTGGAGCATCCAGTGCTTTTCCTGTCTCTCCCTCCCCCGTGGCAGCTCTGGCAGGTCACACGGCGGGGCTCAGCCAGCAGAGTCACGTCCCTGAAATGGGTCTGGCCGAAGGTAACGGTGGCAAAACTTCCTGCGACCACAATTAGCTCATCTTAATGACTTAATGCTCGTCAGAGCCGCGGGCTGCGTGCTCAGTGCCAGCCCCTCACAAGTCAGCCGCTTTTAGTTTGGCCCAGCCAGGAGGTGGCTGAGGCAAATGTGTTTCATTTGACATTTCCCCAGGTCTGAGAGCATTCCTGCGCTGCCCTAATCAGCAGCATCTCATTAGGCTGGAGTAGCTCACTTGCATGGCACTGGCTGTAATTTAGGGTCCAGCCCCTGGGATTAATTCCTTGCCTGCAGGGACCACGAGCCCATGGGCATCAGAACTGAGTTTACAGAAGCCAAACCAACATTCTCAAGACTTTAGAGACTTCTTTTGGGTGGGAAGCTGTTGTTTCCTCACTGCTGATTTATTGATCTCCTTCCTAGGAATGCACGCTAAAGGTCCAGGATGGGAAATTCAAATTGCAAGATCTGCTGGTGGTTCCAATGCAAAGAGTTCTGAAGTATCATCTCCTGTTAAAAGTGAGTTTTTCAGCACTGGCACTTCTCTCTCTGCTGTAGCATCTTTCACCTCTATCAGTGGAGGGTGAATCATTGCCAAATGCAGAGCAAGGGCTGGGGTTTATATTCCCCTTCAAATAAAATAATTACCAGAGCTACTTAACACGACATAATATTTGTGCTGTCTCCTAAAGTACAGTGACCCAGGGTAATTCTGCACTTGTTAGCCACGAGAGGCACTTAATGAATATAAAATAAGCTTGCATATAATCTGATTATGTGTGAAATTCCTCCCGTCAGCTCCGTGTAACAAATCTCTCAAGCAGCAGCCCTTGGTGTGTTCCCTGTCCTGTGGCCACAGCCGCCTGCCCAGGCATCCCTGCACCCCTGCCAGCTCCCTGGCATCCCTGCTGCCACCCAGGCATCCCTGCCACCTCCCTGGCCTCCCTCCAGTCACCCTTGGAATGCCTGCAGCCACCCTGACATCCCAGTCACCTGTCTGGTGCAAGCAGGGTCTGGGCATCTTTCCTAGCACATCCAAACTCTTTATTTTCATTGGTTTGTACTTTTTCAGGAGCTGCTCAGCCATTCCTCAGACCGGCCAGAGAAGCAGCAGCTGAAGGAGGCTCTGGAGGCGATGCAGGTACAGGAGGGTGAGAGTGGGGATGGGGCTGTGCTGGGCTTGGGATGCAGCAGAGCTCAGGATCCCTCTGCTCTGTGAAACAAACACTTGGATGGAAAAACCATCCAGGAACAGCTCGAGGGAAGGCAGAGTCTCCTCCTTTGGCCACACCTGTGTGTGTTGATTGCCGTGTGATGCGATGGCCTCGCAGCAGATCCGCTGTCACCGCTGTCCCCCTCCCCAGGCAGCTGGGGAGAGCTGGGGTTTGTTGACAAGTTATGACTTCTCCCCGATTGCTGTTGTGTGCACAGAGGCTGTGCCAGGTCCGGCTCTTGTTCTTGCTGGGAGGGATTTGGAGGAGCTCCAGAGGTATCAGCAAGTCAGGGAGAATGGCAGCAGTGGGAGCCTGCGTGTGTGGAGCGTTCCCTGCATGCTGTTAGCCAGGTGCTGGGTGGGAATCCTTTAATCCACTTCTTTTTTTTAAAGGGAAGATGTTTTTTCAACAATTGATGACTTTTGGCATCAACGTTTTGCTTTGTTTCAAGGGTTTTTTTCAGCTTTTAGCTGAAGCCCCCAAAATCTCCGGCAAACAAAAAATAAGATCATAGGATCACAGAATCACCCAAATGTTCTCTGACTCCGATATGTCTCCCCACACACACATTCACAGCACATCCATCATCAGCAGAACCTGACTGGATGGAGGATGCTCATTAACTCCAGGTTTTTCCTCTGGAGAGCACCTCGGGATTCATCCCTGCGCTCGCGGTCACTTTGTTTTCCACCTTGGAGCTGCAGCTTTTGTAACGTCGCTGCGTTTCCTGGCACTTACATAAGTTGGGTGACCTTTCCAGCCATTATCCCTGCCAGCCCAGGGATCCAGGGCTGCTGCGTGGCTCGCTGTGGCGTTGAGGTTGTTTGAAGGACGTTGCATTCCCAGCCCGCTGCTGTGGCCTCAAATGAACGCTGGACCTGGTGACAGCAGCTAAACCCCGCTCACGGCCTCATCACCAGCACCACTGCTGAAAAATAAATGTATGTTTGCTCTGGCTCTGCTGCAGACTCAGCATTTTTTGCAGGAAGACTCTGATAACCATCAGGGAGGTTTCTCTCTTCTCCTCCCCATCACCAGGAGAGTGTGGGAGCAGTTCCGACCACGCTGGGCTCGGGGGGCTTTGGGAGCCATTCAGTTTGGTTTTAATTGATCTGTAAACCAAGGCTTAACTTGCAAGTGATGTCTTTCATCACGAGTCCAGCCTTTCTGTCTGCTGTACTGGCAGGCAGCAGACATTGCTGCTGTCTGGGGCGAGAGCTGTGCAGGGGGGTGGATGGAGTGCCATTCCCAAAGGGATTCAGCTCCCTTCTATTTTGCTTGAATAGTTGGTTTTGCACGGCGAGGGCAGGATTTGCACCAAAAAAAAATCATTTGTGGTGGGGGTTTTTAGGTGCAGGTACCAACCCTCTGCCTGAGAGTGCAGAGCTGAGTCCCCAGTGATGGTGGGGGAAAGGCAGCTCCCAGTGAAATTCCACAGCCAACGTCTGTACGTTGTTGTTTGAAGTCGTGGTTGATCCTGGGACTGTGTTTCCCTGGGATTGTGTTTCCCTGGGATTGTGTTTCCCTGCTTCAGAAGGCTTTTGGTCGTGTCATTCCTCATCACCATCCCTGCCATCCCTGGCTTGGTGATGTTACAAGTATTGTCACGTAGATCTGCGATTATGGGCTCTGATTAACCCTTCTTGTGTTGGGGAGCTGAGCAAGGTCTGACCCGGGGGGATGTCTTAAAAAATCCCCTGCTCAGATTTAATCCAAGTTGACAAGAGCTGTTGTTGAGGTCAAGGAGGGAGCAGATAAGAAGCAAACAGGCACAGAAAATCTGCTCTGAAAGGTGCAAGAAGTTGTTCCAGTGGAAGGGATGGTTCCTCCTCTTGGATGGATAAAAATGTGGGTTTTGGGATCGCTGTGCTGTGCTGGATTCACGCGTTGCCATGGATTCATGCATTGCCATCTTCTGGGACATGGAAAACATTGCAGCACCTGCCTGGCTCAGTGCTGGGAGCACCAACAGCCTCACCTGTCCCAGGCTGCCCTGGAGTCCTGCTCAGATTCCTGAGGGATTCAGGGAGCCAGGCTCGTGTTTGTGCTCCTGGGCAAGGCACTTATAAAGTAAAAATCACTATTCACCCTTTTTTTTTAAGGACTTGGCCATGTACATCAACGAGGTCAAGAGGGACAAAGAGACTTTGAAGAAAATAAGTGAATTTCAGAGCTCTATAGAAAACCTGGTAAGTTGGAAAATCCTCTTGAGCCCAGTGTAGCTTGATTATTATTAACATATTTGCTTTTTGGGGCAATTACTACTTATTTTGATGTGCTGACAGATCCCCTGTGTTCAGACATGACTCTCTCATGTTTTGCTGATGGTTCAGAGGTGGATGCTCCATCACAAAGCTGCTCTGGCTGTGATGGAGGGTGGCTTCTCTTGTTGGTGTTAGGCTGAAAATGTTTCCCTAACTTTTCATGTTACTGGTGTAGGGAGGACTCAAAAATTCCCCAAGCTGGCTATCTGGCTTCTATTTAAAAAAAGGGTTTCTTCTGCTGTTAAGAGGACAGAGGTTAACTGAAAGTGGAGGAGAAGGGCTCATGTAAAAAGGCACTGAATCCCCAAAAATCTCAGCCAGATATTTTCAGGAGAATCTCATCCTCCAGACTCCAGAGGTGTCAAACACTCAGCCTTGTTGCTGTGCCTCAGCAGGCCTGGAGGGGTGCTGGCTTTGGGGCTTCAAGCCTTGCCTTCATTTGGAAATGATGAGTTTTTAATTGATGGTTATTTCACAGAGACAAAATCCTTAATTATTGTGGAAACCTCTGAAAAATACCTTCTTGGGGGTGGGGAGGGGTTTGCAAAAACTCTTGCACTGCTGAGCCTTGCCCTGGGGTGCCAGTGCTGGAGCTCCAGGGATTTCCTGGGGTCCTGTACCTGTGTTCATGCCCAGGCTCCCCTTGGAGCATCCTCCCTCCCCTTGCTGAGGGTGATGCCGCTCCCAGGAGCTTTGGCAGCCTGAGGCAGGGCTGGAGGGGTGCAATGCAGGCAGCTTTGGGTTTCCAGCTGCCCAAAGCATGGTTCCAGGCCTGGCTGTGGGTCTGAGCCCTGCTTTGCTTCCTGCAGCAGGTGAAGCTGGAGGAGTTCGGGAGGCCGAAGATCGACGGGGAACTGAAGGTGCGCTCCATAGTCAACCACACCAAGCAGGACAGGTGAGTGGCAGCAGCACTCAGACATGTCCCCACGCTAAATGAGCCCTCATTTGGCGATGCCCCTTGAGCTCATTTATTTAATTACTGCCCGGAATTTCACTGACATAACCCAGCATCGATGTGAAATCACAGCAGGGGCCGAGCACTGAACGGCGCTGGCTGGGGAGCTCTGCAGAGCTTTCCAAATCCTTCCCCTTGGATTTTTTAATGAGGTGTTTGACTGGGTTGCTTGTTTATTTGCTTGCTTTGGGCAGGTATTTATTTTTATTTGATAAAGTGGTGATCGTCTGCAAGAGGAAAGGATACAATTATGAGCTGAAGGAAATTATTGAGCTGCTCTTCCACAAGATGACTGACGACCCCATGAATAACAAGGACATTAAGAAGGTAGGTGGACCAAGGATTAGCTCTGGAGAGCATTTTTCAGGGTAGCGTGTTCCCATTAGCCTTTTCAAATAGAAACAGGACTCACAAAAAGCTGGAAAATAAACGCTCGACTTTCAGGGCAGCCTTAAAGAGCATTGGGAAATGTTTATTAATGTGGGGCTGGGCTGGATCCTTGACCTCTGTCCTGGCAGAACAGCCCTGAGGAGGGCTGGGATGGCTGGAGTTAGGAGGGAGGAAGCTGCTCCCTGCTTTCTGGCCCAGTGTCAGGGAGCAGACATCAGATGGGCAGGAGGGGAGGGCAGGGAGGGAGGGAGGGAAGGTCCAGGGTGTTCTTGCTCCCACAAGCTGCGGGGTGGAGGAGCCTGGAAAGGCAGCCTGCCAAAATTGGCACTGGAAGCACTGAAGGAACATCACTTTCCTGTGGTTTGATGCTCACTCTGCAGCCGTGGAGGAAAAACCTCCCAGCTCTCGCTTCAGCAGAGCCCCGTTAGCTTAATCCACTTCCATGCCATGGGAAGAGCTATGGTGCAGATGGGATAAGGGACACTGGGGTGAGAACAGCCAAGTTTTGCCACTTGGCTGCTGAGGGAGTGCTGCTGGCTTTGTGTTTTAATGAAATCTATTTCCACTTTGCTCTCCTATGCTTTCTAGTCTCACGGAAAAATGGTAAGCACAGCACCCCCCCTCGCTGTCGTGTGTTTGTGTGCAGTGTGGTGGTGAGACAGGCCGAGCATATGTGCAGTGGGCAGGTCAGATGTTCCTCCTGGGCTGTCACTTGCTGTCAGCCACAGACAGAATGGCTGGGCAGGATCCAGTGGAGCAGAAGAATCTGGGTTCTCTCATCTGCCACCACGAAATCCTGTTTGGTCCAAGTGCACAGCGCCGGGGCGCTTGAGGCATCATTAACTGTGATGTGGTGGAGAAACAGGGAGCTCTCCTTCCTCCTCCCCTGCTGTTCCCTGGCCATGGTTCAGCAGAAGGGGCAGGGGCAGGCACTCAGAGCAGTGGCTGAGGCGTGTGGATGGGAGCGTGGTGTGTTCTGCTGTGAGATCAGCTCCCTCTTTTCTCTTGCAGTGGTCGTACGGCTTCTACCTAATCCACCTGCAGGGCAAACAGGGCTTCCAGTTCTTCTGCAAGACAGAGGAGATGAAGAGGAAGTGGATGGAGCAGTTTGAAATGGCCATGTGAGCATGAGTGGCTGCTCTAGCCCTGGGTGCAGTTCCCAGGCGTGGGGAAAAAGTGTCTTGGGCTATCAGGTCACCGCAGAGCAGCTCTTAGAGTAAAACCTGTGATAGGGGAGCTCATGTGGGCTTGCTGGATGGGTTCCTGTGCAAAGGGAGCTTGGAACCGTTCTCTGAGCATCCCCACCAAAGCAGCTCTGCAACTGGATTTTATCTCTGAAACTGAGATGGGATATTTGGAAGAAATTCTTGACTTTGAGGGTGGTGAGGCCCTGAGAAGCTGTGGATGCCTTATCCCTGGAAGTGTCCAAGGCTGGGTTGGACAGGGCTTGGAGCAACCTGGGATAGTGGAAGGTGTCCCTGCCCCTGGCAGAGCGTGGGGTAGGATGAATTTAAATGTCCCTTCCGACCCAAACCTGTCTGTGATTCTCTGGAAGTACTCCTCACTGTGGTGCTGGGCCATGGGGAAGCACCAGGCTGGGGCCGGAGCAGGGTGAGGAGGGAGGGTGGTGCTGCAGGCCCTGGTCCTGAGCAGGGCTTGTCCCTGTGCCACAGCTCTGGGCTGATGACTGACTCGGGCAGGAGCCAAATCCGTGAGTGCTGTCCCAGGGGAAGGTTGATGGGCAAAATCCTCTCTCCACAACCCAGCCTTGATCTCCTTTCACATTGGGTTTCCTATCTGTCCGTGCGGTATCCAGGCTTGGACTGAAATGCCAGCAGCCCCGTGGGGACAGGCTGATAACCCCCAGGTCCTTTCCCTCAGGTCCAACATAAAGCCAGAGAAAGCCAATGCAAATCACCACAACTTCCAGATGTACACGTTTGAAAAGACGACCAACTGCAAAGCCTGCAGGATGTTCCTGAGGTGAGCAACGTCCGCCCCGCTGTTCTGCAGTAAAACATGGAAAGAAAAATCTCAAAACTGAGGCTGGATTAGGATTTTCTGACTGGTTCTTTGTTTTTTTTTTTGGCGCAGAGGAACCTTCTACCAGGGATATCTTTGCCCCAAATGTGGAGCAGGTGCTCACAAGGAGTGCTTGGAGATCATTCCTCCCTGCAAGATGGGTGAGTTATTTCATTTTCTGAGCAGCTCCTTGCTGCACGTGAATGATCTGAGAGGTTCACTCTACAAAGCACTGATGTTTGTTATCATGCCTTGTCCGGCTACCTAGAAACAGAGACCAGGCAGGAGTGAGGGAATAAAGGTGGATATTTATTTGAAAGGCCTTCAAAGGTGCACCCTGGGGAGCCAAAGGCCACATCCAAGCTGGACCCCAAGATGGACCCCGAGTCCCGAGTTCTTCACACTTTGATAGGTTTGGTTCATTTGCAGATCAGCATCAATTCACCAATTCAAACTTGAGCTAATGATGGAATTTCTTCCATTTCTCCACCTCTCCAGAGGCCCTGGTTTGCACCTTTTGGGCCTGGGACAGCCTGGGTGTCCTTGAACAACGAGCTGGGAGAGGCTTTGTTGTGTCTGTCTGGCACAAGAGAGCAGCAGCCAACAGGCTCCAAGAAACTCCAGAGTTCCACACCAGGCAGCGCAGGATTTAAAAATATAAAAGCTGGAACCTCAGGCATCAGTTAATGCATAAAAAAATACAAGTGTGCTCCCACCTGCCTCCCAGGGCTGGAATTCACATTGGCTGAGGGTTTAAAAACCAAACAAAGCAGCCAAAATCCTCCAAAACACAGAGCTGCCGTGGGTGGCAGCGGATCGCGGCAGCGCTGTGCGCTGGGTGGGATGCTCCAGCTCTTGTGGGTGGGCATTTAAGGGAGATGATCAGTTCTTCATCGTTTAACAGTGAAAGCAGGAGGGTCTGCAGCGGGGAGAACATTTCTGATGAGGAGAGAGCTCGTCTCTGGATCCCAAATATCCCACAGGACAGCAAAAATTTGTGTCCTTGGTCTAACCTGGGCAAAGCTGTGACTCACCTGAACCTGGTGATGCTCAGTCCAGGGGCTGTCACAGGGTGGCTTTGGAGAGGTTTTGGGTGGGGAGTGGAGGGAGGAAGAAACAAAACTGCAGAACTTTGTGGCAGTGGGGCAATGCCCCTCGCTGGCTGCAGTCATTCCCCAGGAGCAGAGAAATGACTCAACTGACCCCACCTCTGCTTTGGGCTTCCTCCATCCCATTCACACCCTGGTGCCAGTTTGTTCATACTCAGAGCATCCAAAGAAGCAGAAAATGGGGTCTGTTGCCTGTTAAATTAACCCCTTATCCCACCCTTTCTCTTGCAGGTTCTTCAGCAGACCAGGTAGGTGGTTTGGCCTTTCTCCTCACCCCCTGTGTCCTTGTCCAGTCTGGGTGTGGGCAGCTCATGGGAAGAGCCAGCACTGGCCTCAGAGGGGTCCCAGCAACCTGTGGGACAGGACTGGGGACCGGTGGCCTCTTCTGCAGCCTAAAACTGGCCCAGTTTGAGCAGCACCAGAGCCCTCAGGAGGTGCCAGCACCCAGCTGGGGTGAGCACCGTGGGCTGGGGGGTACCAGGGGTGTCTGGGGAGAGGTTTTCTCATCCCGGTGGCATCAGGTGGGTGCTCGTAGAGAGAACTGAGCCTGGTGTGTCCTCACTGAGACTTTTTCCTCTTTCTTTGCAGGATTCCCTGGGTGCAGGACCCGGTAAGGGCACTGCTGTGTGACAGGAGGGCAAGGAGAGGTGGTGGCTGCAGGAATCCCCAACACTGAGTGTGTGGGAGGGGGAGGCTCCTTCCCAAACCAGAAAAGGACCTGCAGAAGGTTCCTGTGCACCCTCATGGCCAGCGATGGGGCACTGGGGGCTCTCCCATCCCTGCTGCCACATCATTCCTTTGGGTGCCCTCGTGCCCCTGGCCAGCCCTGCTGGGCCAGTAAAGCTTCTGCCCATCACACCAGTGACCAAGGAGAGCGTGGCACAACATCCTTGTGCCAAATCAACCTTCAGAGCAGACCTGGCATGTCCTAGCAGGGAGATTTGTTGCTGATGGGGAGCATCTTCCTTGCTGGCATGTCCAGTGTGCTCAGGGCCTCTGATGGGCCATCAGTCACAAAGGTTACTGCAATAATTTTTCATCTTCCTGTGTTTAAAACTTGCCTGGACAGAGCTCTGGGCCTGCCCTGCCCCTGCTCTGGCTCAGAGGAGAAGAACAATTTGTTTTTGTGCTGTTTCTGATGGAAGGAAAGCCAAGCCTGGCAAAAAGAAACCTGAATCAAATTTGTGGTTAAAAAAAACCCCCAACAAAACAAGCACAGAGTGCTCATGCTGGGCAGGGAGAGGCAGAGGTGGGGAGGCATTTTGAGGATAAACACTGCGGGTTTGGTGCAGTGGGGGAAGTTTATTTAATGTGCAGTTGTTGGCGAGACAAGTGGACTTTGACTGGGAGCTTCAGGGGCGTTTGAGTCCCAGGTCCAGCTGATACTCAGTGGTAGCTGAGCGTTCACGGGTCCCTTCTGCAATCGTGGTGTCACTGCTGAGCCTGGCAGGGCTCGGTGCTGCCCAGGCCTTGCCTGGCAGGAGCTCCTCTGCCTCGGTGAGGCTCAAATCCAGGTGCAGGGCTGGGAGCTGGAGCTGCAGCTCGGCTCGGTCCTGCCTGGCTTTATTTTTGCTCCGGGAACTCAATGATCCCTGGAACTGCAGGAGCCAAGAACATTCGCTGTGGACACCGTTCCTTTCTGCTTTCATGTTCCCTGCCCCCAAATCCTGCCTTATCACAGGATAAGGAGTTACAGGCTTCAGGAGGGGTGGTTTTGTTTGGGTTTCTTTTCAGCAGGGACAAGGTTGTGAAACTGTTTTGCTTCTCTGCCAGGTCCTAAAATGGTGGCGGTTCAGAATTACCATGGAAACCCAGCCCCTCCTGGGAAGCCAGTGCTGACCTTTCAAATCGGGGATGTGATCGAGCTGCTGAGGGGGGACCCCGACTCACCGTGGTGGGAGGTGAGAGCGATTCCCCTTGGGAGAGTTTTAAACCAGTGACTTCAGCATTATCCCTTTTATTTGTGGGCTTTCCTGGTGCAGGGGTGTGCTGGGGGTTGGGAGGCAGTTCGGGGCCTGTCCCCACCCCTGCACAGTGACACCAGTGCTCCCAGTGCACGCCCCAGGCTGATGCCCAGCTTGGCTTTGCAGGGGAGGCTGCTGCAGACGAAGAAGTCGGGTTATTTCCCCAGCTCCTCAGTGAAACCCTGCCCCGTGGATGCCAGGGTAAGTGCCAGAGAGGGGATGGAGCTGGGAGTGCCAGGGGGTGCAGGTGCTGGGGTTGTCCCTGTCACTCTCCTCAGCCTTCTCCTTGAAACCTGAGTCCTTCCCTGGATTTTCAGTGAGGCCTCTGCCTCACAGGGGAGGTGGATCCCTCATCCCCTGGGTGCAGGTGTCAGGTGAGGGGGTCCCAGCCCTGTTCCCAAGGCTGGGGTTGGTGTGATCACATCCAGATCCTTCTCTGCAGGGCTGACTTGGGAGCAGAGCGCTCGAGATCAGGCCCAGTGCAGGAAAACTGCACTTGGTTTATTTTAATTGCTTTTAGCTGCTTGCTGTAATGTTGTCAGCTGCTTCCCAATTAAAAACCACTCAGGTAAATGAACAAACACAGCCTGCTCATCCCAGCTGGGAGCTGGGATGGGAATGCTCAGCTACAACACTGCCCTCCCCTGCCCGAGCCCAGAATCCAGGAACGGCTTGGCAGAGGGAAGCCTGCTGTGGAGAGGAGCATCCCACACATGATCCACAGCCCGAGGAGCTGCTGGTTCATCCCTAACGAGCCATTCTCAATTTGCAGCCCCCCAACAGCCGACCGCCCTCGCGGGAGATCGACTACACGGCGTACCCGTGGTGAGTGGGCAGCAAGATAAACCAGCCTTGCCTTTCGGTTGTTGCTTCCTCAGGAATCTGCTCCAGCAGGGAATTCCAAACGCAGACCAGCAGTGCTCTGCATCCCACTTTCCCTGTGGCCATGGAGCAGCTGCCACAGTGGCGCTGGGGTGTTGAAGGCCCTGGCAGCAGCTGTGGGGATTTCTTCACCGATGGAGAGGGTCGGAGGCAAAAGGAGAGGTGCTGGTTTCTCTTCGCATTTTCTGTGCCCAGAAAATGCTTGTGGGAGGAAGGAGGCAACTCCTGCCTTGGCAGGAGAGGCTGTGCTTGGCTTGCCTGCTGCTCCTTCTCTCCAACTCCAGCCAGGTTTACAAATTCATGGATATAAATGATCCCTGCTCTCCAGCTCTTGCTGAGGCCTCATTAACCCGGGGACTGATTCCCAATTAGTGGGATTTTCCAGGTGTCAGGTACTTCAAAGGGAAGAGGCCGCTCTCTCTGTGGTTTAGTGGCTCAGCAGCTTCTTGTGTGTCCCAGGGCACTTTCCTTCCTGCTCGGGATGTTTGGGATGTTTCTCTCCCTGCCTTCCAACCTTCATGCCTTTAAAAAAGATGTATCTTTTTATCCAAAACATGCCTGTTTAAAGATCTGTGTTCATTTTCATGAATTAATCGAAGTAATTAACCTCTGGGCTCAGGTTTGCAGGGAACATGGAGAGGCAGCAGACGGACAACCTGCTCAAGTCTCACGTCAGCGGCACCTACCTGATCCGGGAGCGGCCGGCTGAGGCCGAGCGCTTTGCCATCAGTATTAAGTGAGTGATTCCTCATTTAGGAATTTAATAATTCAGTATTTCTCACTGGCAGAGGACGAGCCAGGGCTGGAGCACGTGGCTGGGTTTCTCTGAGTGCCTTTGCTGTGGTTGGCAGGTTCAACGAGGAGGTGAAGCACATCAAGGTGGTGGAGAAGGACAACTGGATTCACATCACGGAAGCCAAGAAGTTCGAAAGCTTGCTGGTGGGTTTTGGTTCCCCCTTGTAGCACGTGCACCGTCCCTGCAAGTCGTGCAGGGGATGGCAGAGACAGCCAGGTGCCTCTCCCTCCCTGCCAGGAGCTGGTCGAGTACTACCAGAGCCACTCGCTGAAGGAGAGCTTCAAGCAGCTGGACACAACGCTGAAATATCCCTACAAATCCCGGGAGCGCTCTGCCTCCAGGACCTTCACCCGCTCCCCAGGTAAAGCCCAGCTTGGGTGTCATGGAACACCTGCCCCTTCCAGCCAGCTGGAATGAATGAGTTGATGAAGGAATTTACGGCTTTGCTGTAAGGCTTGAGTTCCTCAGTTTGCAGAGAAGTTCTGCTGGGCTGGTGGCATTTTCAGGATGGGTCTTGGTGGGATCGGAGGGGGTCTGGCCGAGCTGGGGCTCTCTGGCACTGCTCTCTGAAGGGACAGTTTTTGCTGGGACAGACTGGTTCCCCTCCTGTGGTTTTGCCCCCTGTGGTTTGCCCACCCTCTGGCTGGGAGCAGGGAGGTGATGCTCACTTTGTGAGATTTATCCAGTCTTTCCCACCCACTTGAGGTTTTTGTGTTTTAATGGATCCGGTTCCAGTGTGACTTGAGGTGGTTTGAATCCCAGTGGCACTCCTTTAATGGAGGTGATGGGTGAAAGGGTAAGTCTGTGTCTGAAAGAAAAAGAAAGGAAGAAAATCAAAACAAATGGAAAGCAAAATGTGCAATAATGCAAGATGATGTTTTGTCCAAAAGCCTGAGTGCAGAACTAACTGCTTTGTGGGGAAAAATAAATGTTAAAAATTCTCCTCCGTGGTATATTTAAAAAAGAATACCAAAGTAAGCTAGGTTTTAAAAGTTGATTAAATATCTTTTTTGCATTAAATACAAGCCTAGGATGAATTTTGAGCCCTCAATGGCTGTGGGGCTGTGGCCAGACCTTCTGTCAGCTGTCCCAGCTCCAAGCCCCTGCACAAGCCCCTCTGCATGCTTTGCCCTGAATTCCTCCATCAGCTTTTAAAGCATTGTGCCTTATAATATTTTATTTTCATTTCCTTTTTAATGCGTGTTCTGCCTCTTTCTGTTTCTCTCTAACCTCTTTGCAGCCTCCTGCGCTTCCTACAACTTTTCTTTTCTCAGTCCTCAGGGCCTCAACTTTTCTTCTCAGAGCTCCTCCAGTCCCTTCTGGTCAGGTACCAGTGCCTCTCCCTGCTGGAGAGACCTGCCACCATCCCCAGCTTGAAAGCCATCACCAGTGGGACCTGCAGGGTCCCCCCTGTCCCTCCATCCCCACAGGCAGCTCAGGGGGTTCCCAGTGCTGCCCTGGGAAATAATTAAGTGAATTAACCGTGGCTTGGCTGGCAGTAAAATGCTCTCCCCCCTCTCCCCAAAATCAAGGCAGGGAGGAGATGGACTTGTTGCTGTTTGAGAAAAGGGGCTAAAATTAACAACAAAAAAAGTGGATGTAGCACTTTGGGATCTCATGATGTACTTCAAGCTCAACCTGGTTACCCCCTGTGTCTCACCCAACGAGCATCAGCATCGCACCCTCTCCCAGTCTGATCCTCCTTGTCCTCCAGGAGAACATCCCAGTGTCCTGCAGCTTTTGAGCTCTGCTATCTGAGCCTGCTCAGGAGCCCCGTGCTGAGGGGACAGGGACACATCTGTGCTGTCAGCTGTGTTTTGGGGCTCAGTCTCCCTGCAGAGAGTGCAGTGGTGCCCCAGCCTTTCCAGGCTGGTGTCATCCTCCCCATTGATGGGATCAGAGCAAAATCCTGCCAGTTTTCATTCCCGTTTTAGTTTTTATCTTTCAGTCTCCCCTTTAGGCTGGACAGAGAAAATCACCAGCAAAGCCACGTGTGCCTGCCTTGGCGCTGTGTTTGGGAAGAACGCTTAACTTTTCGAGCATAAATCTGGGAATTTGAGATCCTCTAACTGCATAGAAGGTGCTGCAGGAAGTGATCTGTGTAGCAAGGGGCTCTGAGCAAGCTCCTGATGACAGAGCTCAAAGCTGCCGTGTTTTTTGTGCGTTCTCCAGCCTGGCTGCCTGGCCAGGGCGGATGAACCCTCCAGTGACTGCACATCGTGTGTCCGAACCGCCTCCATCGCCATCCTCATCTCCTCCCACCCCGAGAGCTGAAAACCTGGGCAAAGCTTTCCCTCAGACTTCGTTCAACCTTGGTTTGCACACTTTTTAGAGTTGAAATTAACCCTTGGAAATCCTGGGGCAAAGAGGGGAGCGAAGCACAACATCCCCTCAGGGTGTTTATTTCTTCTTTTGCAAACTTCAGAGAAAGTGCATTTTTCTCCTCCTCTGCCCATCCCATCCCTCCCGCTGTTGCTCTCCAGCCTTTTTTCCCCCTGCCCAGACCTTGGGGCAGGAATGCTGAGTGCTTTCCCTGCCTTTCCCCCCTCCTTGTGCCTCCCCCGAGCATCCCCTGCCTGAAGTGATGGAGATCCGTGGGGCTGGGGCTGTGCCGGTGCTGGTGGAGCTCGGCTCCCGGGATGGCTCCTGGGGTCATCTCCTCATCACCAGGTGCTGGTCAGTCTTAGGGTTTGGCACCATTTGGTCAGTAATGGGACCAGACTCCCAAGGCTGCTCCCTGGCAGGGACAGGAGCAGGGAGGTTCCAGGTTAGGAGCTCGTTGCTCCTCGTGGCAAAGTACACGGGATTTGCTCAACACCTCTGGGAGAATCCATTCCCAATAACTCCGGTTTTGAGGTAGCTCAAATCCAAGTGGATTTACAAAGTCTTTTGACCAGGTGGTTCCATCAGGTGCTGGGAGCTGGGTGGCAGCTCCACGAGGCAATCTCCCAGACCTGAGATTGAGAGCTGAACAGGATTTTTCCATGATTTCTTTGTTAATGGTTGGGTATTCTTACAAAATCCTTTCTTTTACCACCTCATAAAAGTACCCTACACCCCAGTGATCCCTGCCAAGCCCCTGACCAGCAGAGAGAGGCTTCCCAAGCCCACAGAACCCTTCAAAGCCCGGCAGGAACCCAGTTTAACCCCGACCTCCCCACCCGTGCAGGGGCTGAGCAGCTCAGGCGATGCCACCCCTCCATCCGAGCGGCTCCAGCTCTCGGTGCCGCGCTGGAAAACCCAGGTTGAACCTCTCCAAGCTTTCCCCAGGCTTCAGCCGGTGTGGGGCCGCTCCCGACGCGCTGTGCTTTGTCCCCTGGCAGTGTTCACCCCCCGGGTCATAGGGACGGCGGTGGCTCGGTACAACTTCGCGGCGCGGGACATGCGGGAGCTGTCGCTGCGGGAGGGGGACGTGGTGAAGATCTACAGCAGGATTGGAGGGGACCAGGGATGGTGGAAGGGGGAGACCAACGGAAGGGTGAGTGCGTCCAGAGAGATTCCTGTCCCGTTCCTGCGGCGGGAAATCCTCCCTGCTGTCAGGACAGCGAAGGGCAGGGGGTTCGTCCTGCTCCTTCTCGCTCTTTCCTGGCTTCTGGGTGGGCTGTCACCTCGTGAGAGCCACCTCTGCGTGGCCGTTTGGTGCCTTGTGACAGTGACAGCGATGTCCGGGGCACGCGGGTGGATGGGAGCATTTGGTGGGAGGGTCTGATCTTCCCTAAAGCTGCCCGTGGATGGGAGCATTTGGTGGGAGGGTCTGATCTTCCCTAAAGGTGCCCGTGGGGGATGTGTGCAGGCCCTGCAGGGGGAAGCATCCTGGGAAAACCAGCAGGCGGGTGGCACGGCCTGGCGTCCCACGGAGTGTGTGGCACTGGGGACAGGTTCCTCGTGCCCTGACCCCTTCTGTATGGCAGGCAGTGTGTCCAGGGAGATGTACGGAGGTGGCTCCATCCCGAATGAGGGTGGTGGCTGACACCGTCGGGATGTGGCACATCCAGGACTGGGAACAGCACATGGTGGCAGGGGAACAACCCCGGTGACAGGACAGGAGCTCCCTTACAGAATCACAGAGCTGCAAGGGCCCCACAAGGATCGTGGAGTCCAACTCCTGGCCCTGCACAGGACACCCCAACAGTCCCACCCTGTGCCTGAGTTGTCCCAATCCTTGAACTCCAGCAGGCTTCGTGCTGTGATCCTTGATCTTCCCAGCCCCCAGCTCACCTCTCGTGTCCCCCCACAGGTGGGCTGGTTTCCCTCGACGTACGTGGAGGAGGAGGGGGTGCAGTGACTGCGGCCAGGGCCGGTGGAAGTCGTCGAGCGCCCAGAGCCAGCAGCTGCAGCCCGGGCACGCCGTGCCGCGCTGTCCCCGTGCCGGACACCTCCCAGGACTGCTCCCGCAGCCCCTCACCACCCCCCTGTGTACAGCCGAGCCTCGGGGCTGCCCCGCCTCGCCCCCGTTCCGTGTATAGAAGATTGATGGGATGGCGCTGGGAGAGCCCCGGGAGAGCCGCGCGCTCCCCTGCATGGACAGAGCTGAGAGACTCTGGGGTGCCCACCGGGGCGTGGGCGCCGCGCCCCTCTTTGTCAGGGTGTTTTAAAAGCCACCCTGGGGGTGGCGGTGGGAGGGTGAGGCTGAAGGGTTGTGCCTCGGTGAGAATTTGGGGGTTTCCAGAGCGGGGAGCCCCAAGGAGGTAACGCAGGCCCCCTGCCACACCACTCAGGTGGTTCCCCAGGTCAGGATTTTGGCAGTGGCCCTGACAGCCATGGGCAGCACTGTGCTGTGGCCAGGGCGAGGGGCAGGATGGGGACACCTGGCCCAGGAGGAGGGGAGGGCTGTGACCATTTTGACCCTCAGATGCAGGCTGGAAGTGGACCTTCAGGTCAGCCAGGAGGGGAAAGAGCCGCTTTGGGATCCCCAAGCCCCTTTTCTTTACAGCCACCTCAGTCCCACCAGCCTTGCTGCGGGCAGGGGGGGTGCCCAGGGAGCAGACTGGTCCCACTGGTGAGCAGGAGGTCTCGGTGCCCTGCAGGACTGGAGACGTGCTTTGCCACACAAGGGTTTCAGAGGCCACCAAGGCGCCAGGCACGTGCAGGGGATGTGTCCCTGGGTCTGTCCTCCCCTCGCTCCCAGCAGGATTCCCCCAAGCCTGGCTGATTTTTCTTGCAGCCGTGACAAATCCCACCTCATGAGCTCAGGGTGAACCCACCTGGGTAAGGGCTACGGTGTCAACTCCTGACTGCTGTCCCCGAGCTGTGAAAGCATCTCCTCTTCCCAGCTGTGTGCACTTTTGGGGGGCTGGGAGCGTTGCCCCCCTCTCTTCCTCCCACAGGCTGTTCCTGCTGCTGCTGTCGAGTAAAGGTCCGTCTGTTGTGACATTCCCGCTGTGTCCTGAGCACCTCTGTCCGAGTCTGCCCTTCCCAAAGTGCACAGCTGCCAGCTGGGAATCCCAGCCATCGTCTGCTGGGCACTGGTTTCTCTCTCCAGCTCCAGAATTCCCTTCCAAAGTGCAAATCCGAACAAAATACACGTGTGGGAGCGTGACAGGGAACAACTTCCCTGTATCTGAGCCCCAGGAGCTGCCTCTCTGAATACGTGGCATTTTGAGCTGGTGCTTCCGTGCCCTGACGTCGTTCCCCTGGGATTTGTGGTGGTCCTGCCGTGCAGCGTCGTGCTCCTGGTGTGGCACCCTGGTGCAAGGCTGGGAGGTGCCAGCGTTGGGTGGGCGAGCGGTGCTGATGCCCTCAGGCCCTGGCGTGGGGATCTGCAAACGGAACAGCAGAGCCGTGCTCGGGATAAGAAACGGAAGAGTTTGGAGCTCTCAAGGACGAGGGAATGGTGCTAACTTGGGAACTGCACGCTGCTGCTGCTCAGTGACAAGCCCAGAGCCACCCTGCTTTGCTCCCCGTTCCTCCTGGAGCTCTGGGAGCGCCCCCACTCATGGGGGCTGTGGGGTGGGTCTGGCCGGGGCAGGTGGGAGGTGACAGGGACCCAGGGGGGGCTCAGGGCTTTCCCAAGGTACTGTTTGGTGCTAACCCCTCCCAGCCAGCCCCTCCACGCTCAGTTTGAGGGGAGCAAACCCTCAGTGGGGAGCTGGCAATTCCCTGCTCCTGTGCAGAGCAGAGGGTCCCATTCCCGTTCCAGAGGCTGGGCTGGAGCTGAGGGTGTGTTTGGGTGGACGGGACACACAAACTCCTGACGGCTCATGTGATGCCTCAGATCCTAAAGCCTTACAGCCCCTCCTGTTCAACGTGGCCAATTTTGTAAGGTGGCCAGGGCACCCCTGTGGGAGAGCACAGCCCTGTCACAGCGACCAGGGCACCTCTGTCCCTTCCACCCCAAAGGGACCCCCACCCTCTGCCTGCCCTGCCAAACCCCCTCCCCCCGGAGAGAGCTCTCCCTCTTGTGTTTACTGGTGTAAGAAACTTGTTCAGAAGAGATTGTTCTGTTTGTAAGTAATTATGCAGCCATTTGCCACAAATATATCTGTGAATAAGAAAGGGAAATGTTTTTTTTATGATGGCGAGAAAACTGTAAATATTATTTTAGTTCGTCGCAGGTCATTCGGAATTGCAATGGGATACGTTGGAAAATAATGTGTAAATTCCTTGGGTTTCTCCTTTGCACTGCACTAACTGGGCTGGGGTGGAGGGGGTTTAAAGATAAAACTGTTTGTTTATGGAATAGTTTATAGCTGGGAATTTGGAAAATCATTTGGAATAGCTTGTAATGCTGGAATAGAAACTTTAGCTGCTACTTAGAAACCCCTTTTGCATGTGGTTTTTCCAGGCCTTTTTAAGTTACAATTCATCAAAAGTAAATTCCCCCCATGGAAAAAATGAAATAAAGTGTAATTTTGCTGGTAGGTTTTTTTTTTTCCAGCCATGGTTTGGACTGTGCCAGGGGGCTCGGGATCGTGTCGGGGTCCTTGTCACTAAAACCCCTTTGGCTACACTGGGGCTCAGGGGTGGCTTGGGAGGTGGGTGCTCACAGGGGTGGATCCTTCCTGATTCGTGGCATGAACAGTAAGTGTTTTTACCTCTCCAAAATTCGGAGTAGATCCCTCTTGTGCTGGCCTGTCAGGTTCCTTCTCATTCCTGGAGCAGCTGCCACTCCAGTTGTCCCATCCAGGAGCTTTCCTGTGACTCCTTTTCTGAGCTGAACCCCTGTGGGGTGGGAGGAAGAGGCTGATTTTCCATGGCTTTTAGTCACTCCTGAATATCGTATTCCAGAATCCCACTTGGCCCTGCAGGCAGCAGCAGATTCCAGAGCAATAAGTAAGTGGCACAGTTGCTCATAAGAACCTGCGGCTTCACCCCGAGCAGGGCTGTGATGTCCCCACGAGCTGCCGTGGCATTTAATTAAGAACATTCATTTTTTCCTGCCCTTGGAGTCCCCAGTACTTCACTTTTCCCGGGGTCAGCTGGAAGGGGCTGTAGCAATGAGCACAGGGGTTTTACTCAGAGAAATCAGGACGTGAGCTGGGCACTAAATTTTGGGTGCTGGTTTGGGAAGGTGCTGCCCAGCCGGGTGTTTAGGCTTGGTCCAGGTGCTGGCCCTGCCTGGGATAAACTCTTTCCTCGTTGCTGTTTGGTCTCAGGGAATCTCTCCAAAATTCACCACGTACAAAATACCAGGTTTTGGTGCCTGGGTCCTGCCCTGCTGGTGATGAGCCTCAGCCTGGCCCTGGGTGGGGGGAATGGCCGTGGCACAGCTGGGCTGCCAATGCAGCACTGGAGCCCTGAACCGAGAGCCGGGCGATGCAAAACTCTGCCCCCATTCTGTGCTGCCTCTGGGGCCATCCCTGCCAGCCCAGGGGCACTGGGCCCTTGGGGAGTGGCTGGAGCTGGCAGGTGGGTGCCACCACCGCGGCTTCGCTTGGCTTCATGCCGAAATCTTCCCCTGGGGGTTGCTCCAGTGCAGGGTCTGGCAGCTCAGGAATAAATGGGGCATTGATCCACCGTGCCCAGCCAGGGCCAGGTGCAGTAACCGCACCAGGAGCAGCATTCCAGGGGCATTAACAGGAGAATAAATCTCCAGCCACGGCCAGCACAGCTGGCTCCAGCCCTGCGCAGCCCCTGGCCTGTCCCAGGAGGTGGGGACACACCAGGGACGGGGGTTTATTTATTATTCTGATTTTTCCCCCAGCAAGAGCAGCTGCTGCCAAAATCCCCCCTGTGAGCCGAGCTCTGAGCAAACACGGCGTGGGGGTGGCTGTGTTTGCTGGCTGCCCTCTGCCAACAGCAGCTCCTGCTCCTGTCACGGTGTGGCAGCCACCTGCCCTGGCCCTGGGGCTGCCCCTCGAGCCCCGTGGCCACCGGCCAGCGCGTGGCCACCTCCCCCTGCCACACTGGGGGTCAGCTCACGCGCTGCCCAGTGCATCCCAGAGCCAGGGCCCGAACTGCTGTGCCAGCAGGGTGGGGAAACCGAGGCAGGGGGTGGCCAAGAGGAGAGCTCAGAAAAGCTCTGCCCAGCAGGACTCTGTGGGATCCGGGTGCTTTGGGTTCGGGGTCACATGCTGGTGGTGTTTCCCAAGCCCAAATTCAGGTTGTGGGGCAGAGCTGAGCCCACAGCTCCGATGAGGATGAGGATTGGGGTGGCAGAGGCAATGCTGCCAGCCTGCAGCACGCCTGGCTGGCTCATCCCTGCATTAACCACGTTTTCTGTGACCTAGAAAACTCCAGCTGGCGCATGAACCACTTTATTTTAGAATTAACCTAAAAATTACAGGGGAAGATGGAGCTCTGTAGGCTCCCTCTACGTTGGACGGACCATCCCAAAAAATAACCCCCCTCATTGATGCTCTGGGGTGACTCAGGGCTCGGAGGGGCCGTAGGAGCTGCCACTTTCCCCACTGCCCTTCCTGAGCTTGGGGAAGGGCTCAGGCTGCTGAACTGGACTCGGGCTTGTATTGTTCTAGGTCTGGTCTAACCCAAAGGTCGTATTTATAATTAGGACAGGCTGATGAAATGGTTCTGGCCTGTCAAACAGAAACACCCCACTGCAAACAGGAGTTTAGACTTGTTTGCAGCTCTGCGGTTATTCTGAGCAGTTTAGTCCGTGGAGAAGCCTGCAGGAATTGGGGCTCTCTCTGTAAAACTGAGAAACCGGTTTTACCTTTGGGAGAAGGAGGGGAAATGCTGCTGAAGACGGGGGCTAAAGCTGGAATAAGTGAACCCCTCAGGTCCTGTTCAAACCCTTCCCAAACAGGGCGAGTTTGGGTGCACACGGGGTACCACAGGGTGTCCAGCGGGCAAGAGCAGAGGGTACTGAGGAGCAGCAAGGGGGCACTTCCAGGGTCACTGCTGGATGCTTGAAGCCTCCCAAAAATCCATCCCTGTGCTGCTCAGGGCTCTATAAGGGTGGGTGATGCTGCCTGGAGGACCATGGTGCTGCTGGGACCCCAATCCCTCCTAACCACCAGCCAAACCCTGACTCCACCCCGACTTCTGCTTCTCTGAGATACCGGCATGAGGCCCTTCAGCAGAACTTTTGTATCATGCCCCAGCAGGCCCTAATTCCAGGGCTGAGCCCTGAGCAGGAGGAACAACAAACCTCCAGGTTTAGAGATCGAAACCAAACCTTCATTTTTCTACCCAGCCCCAAGTTAAATTTATTTTTTGGTGTTCCCACCTTCCCTTTGAGCTCTCAGGTCTGGCCTAGGAGAGGTGTAAATCAATTTTAACTCTGCTCTCCACCTGGAGCCGCTGGGAACTGCGGCAGGAGGGTCAGATGGTGCCTTTGCTCGCCGTGTTTGCTCTCTGGCACCCAGCTGACAACTCCAGCCAGCGCCGAGCCAGCCCGGGAGGCTGCGAGTCCCCCTGGCCCCAGCTGGGCTGTTTGTTCTCTGCTGGGCACCGAGCCGGGGAGAAAAGCCGCATTTTCCTCCCTGTTTTGAATTTCTCCGCTCTGCCGGACTTTTTGTCTCGCTCGGGAAGCAGCAGGGCCACGAGAAGGGGGACAAGGGAGGTGAGTCCCTCTTTTCTGTCCGCTCGGGCTGGCTCCGCTCGCCTCCGAGTGCTGGTTAATATTTTTTGTGCAGCAGGGGCCAAGGGGACGGAAGAGGAGGAGGAGGAGAAGGAGGAGGAGGAGGAGAGCATCGGAGGAAGGCAGGGGCCCCACGACATCCCGGCAGGGAAAGCCAGCCCGGAGCGAGCCTTGTGGTGAGCGGATCCTGGTGGGAATACGCCGTGGGCTGTCCGGGGAACTCCTGCGGTGTCAGGATTTCCAAGAGGGAGTTTGAAGCTTGGGGGGACACCGGGGGGACACTGTGGGGACAGCTCTGGTGGCCGCGTGGCAGCAGGCGGGGGGGGTCTCAGTGGGGTGATCCCCAGGGCAGACCCTGGTCACGGCCTGTGGCTGGTGTGGGAGGCGGTCTGTGCTGGCCCCGCTGCCCCCCTCGCGTGCACCCAAAATCCTGTGCCAGGAGCGCATCCCGAGCCGTGCCCTCGGCCAGGACCCGCACAGGGGTTGCGGTGTCCGCAGGCAGGATCTGCCCCCCTTTCCCCCCCGGCAGCCATTGCACCGCCCTCTGATAGGGAGCGAACCTTCGCTGCGGCCGATCGGCTCCTCAGTTCCAGTGGGGAGGAAAGAAAGTGGTTTCTGGAGGCGTGAGCGAGCCCGGGGCTGCCGTGCCCTGGGAATCCCCCAAGCCCCTTTTTTAAGGAGCCCCTCTGGAGGGTGTCTGGGGGCCGCACACTGGAAAGTGACCCCAGCAGCCCACTCAGGGACGTGTCCCAGGGCTCCGCATCCAGAGATGGGCGGTGAGGTGAGCAGCCGGGCTGGCCGGGCATCCAGCGAGGCGATTTCGGGGATTTGCAGGTGGAGATGTCGCACCTGAGCCGTGCCTGGCGGGCAGCTGCCCCCCGCCGCCTGCCAGCCCCCTGGAGAAGCCCCCGGCCCTTCAGCAGCGCCTCGGGCCCCACGGCCGAGAAGAGCGTCCCGTACCAGAGGACCCTGCAGGGCGAGGGCCCCGCGAGCGGCGAGCCCAGCCGGCCCCCGCCCGCCTCGGCACAGGTGGTGGTGGTCGGCGGGGGCAGCCTGGGCTGCCAGACCACCTATCACCTGGCCAAGATGGGGGTCAGCGGCGTGGTGCTGCTGGAGAGGGACCGCCTGACCTCGGGCACCACCTGGCACACGGCGGGTGAGTCGCGGGGCACGGTGTGGGTGCTCCCCGAGGTGGGCGCGGGGATGCTCAGGGTTTGGGATGAGCCGCGGTCCCTGGATCCATTGCGCAGGCTGCACCCGGGTGTGCTGGAAGAGTTTTGGCTTTAAATGTTGAGAACTTCTGGTTTTCCTTCGGCCATAACGTTTTTTCAAACGTCCCCCGAATTTCCTTTTTTTTTTTTTCCTCCCCCCCAAGATTTATGCGGCCGCAGGAAAAGGAAACACTTTATTCCCATAATATTCCCCCCCTTCTTTAAGCCACTTTTCTTTGGCAGGGAGGGAGAGCTATATAAGCTGGGGATTTTTTTGGGTCGCTTTTGGGGTCCGTCCGCTCCATAAACCCCTTTCCCCCCATCCATTTAACGCCCGGGGAGAGCAGAAACCGATGCTTTGCAGCTTTCCCACGTATCCACGAGATGGAGCACGAACCCCGCAGGGTGACCCAGGACACGCGTAGGAGCCGGGGACCCCCCCCCCGCACCCCGCTCCGGGTGATGGAGAGGGGACGGAGCGTCTGTGCCACCCTGCCCGTGTCCCCCGCAGGTCTCCTGTGGCAGCTGCGTCCCAGCGATGTGGAAGTGGAGCTGCTGGCGCACACGCGGGATGTGGTCAGCCGGGATCTGCCGGCCGAGACGGGGCTGCACACGGGCTGGGTGGAGAACGGGGGGCTCTTCATCGCCTCCAACAAGCAGCGCCTGGATGAGTACAAAAGGCTCATGTCGGTAGGGAGGAGCCCCGGGGTGTCCCCCGGCAGGGTGGGCTGCAGGAGGGGGGGTTTTTGGGAGCAGGGCTGGAGCCCCCAGGGCTGTGGAGCCTCCAGGTCTCTGAATGTCCCATCCCTCACTGCCTTCCCACTGAAAAGCAGCGAGTGGCCCTTTCAGGGCAGCCTCTTGATTCATAAGGCAGCCGAAATCTGTCGAGCTGCTCCAAAGTTGGCAAAATTAAATCCAGCCGTGGATTTTTGACCGTTCAAATAGTGGTAGCATCGTTTTCCCCGTTGTGCAGCACCATTTCTCCAGCTGCACAGGCAGCTCGAGTGGGAATCCAGGGCCATATTCCCTGAAATCTGAGCATCGGCCCATGCTGGATTTAGGGTTTGCCTCACGTGGGACATAACCGTGTCCTGGGATTCTCCTCCTCCCCCTTCAGCAGCAAGTGAAGAAGGAAGCTTTGTTCCTTACCTGAGCTCGCGCTTTTCCTGTCCCTTGGCAGCTGGGGAAGGTGTACGGTGTGGAGTCCCACGTCCTGAGCCCGTCGCAGACCAAGGACCTGTACCCTCTGATGAATGTTGGTGACCTGTATGGCACCCTGTACGTCCCCAAGGATGGCACCATGGATCCCGCTGGCACCTGCTCAACTCTTGCCAGGGCAGCCACTGCCAGAGGCGCTACGGTAGCTCTTAATTAGTAATTACTCATTAATGCCTGTTTGGTTTCATCCTCTGCCTTCCCCATCTCCTCCTTTCCCACCGGGGCAGAGCTGCTCCTGCAGATTTGGGTCTTTCCCCAGAAGGGTGTTGTCCTCTTGGCTGGGTCACAGTGATGAAGCTGGCAGGAACCATGAGATCCAGGGAAAATAGAGGGTGGGAAAAAGACCTTTAGGAGCAAGACAAGGCACTCAGAATGCTGCTTAGGTTCACTTTTCCCAGATTTGGGGGCTGGATATCGGGTGAGGCGGGTTGTCCCCCTGCCCTTGTGACCCCGCTGTGACTCTGCCACCCTTTCTCTGCCGCCAGATCATCGAGAACTGCCCGGTCACGGGCATCCAGGTGAGAACTGACGATTTTGGGGTGAAGAGGGTGCATGCAGTGGAGACAGCCCACGGGACCATCCAGACTCCCTGCGTGGTGAACTGTGCAGGTACAGGGGGCAGAGCATGGGGGAAGGTGTGGGACAGGAGAAGGTGTGGGATGGGGAAAGGTGTGGGACAGGGGAAAGGTGTGGGACAGGGGAAGGTGTGGGATGGAGGAAGGTGTGGGATGGAGGAAGGTGTGGGATGGAGGANACGGGAGAAGGTGGGGGATGGAGGAAGGTGTGGGATGGAGGAAGGTGTGGGATGGAGGAAGGTGTGGGACAGGGGAAGGTGTGGGATGGAGGAAGGTGTGGGATGGGGCAGCGGCCACAGCTCACAGGTGGCTTTGCTCCCGTGAGGCAGAGTCTGCAGCAGCCCTTGTCCCCTGTGTGGCTGTCACCTGCAGCTGCCCAGGGGTGTGGGGGATGGAGAGGGGCTCAGCTCGGGGTCGTTGTTGTGTCTCCAGGAGTGTGGGCACGGGCCCTGGGCCAGCTGGCGGGCGTTCACGTGCCGCTGGTGGGGATGCACCACGCCTACGTGGTGACCGAGCGCATCGAGGGCATCCAGGTCAGTCCTGCACGGCCGCAGCTCGGCTCCTCTGCCCTGGGGCACAGGGCTGGAGAGGCAGAAAGACCCCTGCCCCTTCCAGGGACCTCCCAGACCTGTGGGAACCCCCCATTCCTGCCAGGCCAGGCTCTTGGGGAAGTCCACACCCTCAGCAGAGCTGTCAGACCACCCTGAACAGAGTCAGATTTAATATTTAACGAGGTTACAACTGGCAGGATAATTTTTTTCCCCTCAGGATCTCCGTGTTTGTTGTCTGAAAGCAGCCTTCATATAGATCCCAGACCCTTTGTGAGCAAGCCCCAGCCCTGGCAGGCTGAGGTGTAGCTCTCCAAGCGTTCCTAAACTGTCCCAATAAATCTGTTTGTGCCACCTGGCTGCGGAGAATTGCTTGGGACTTGAAGGAGGCTTCATTCTCTCCGGCCCCAGCACTCTGAGGGTGACACATTAATTAGTTTCCATCCTGCTGACACACTTTGTGTCTGACCTTTCAGCACGAGGTGCCTTGCTGTAAAAAGTGCCCTGGTCCGTGATTGTTTCTGTCCCCGTCACTCCGCGGTGCCCTACACAGCCAGAAAGGCTTCAGAGGAGAGGCTGCAGCTCGCAGACCTCGGCGCCTCCTGTTCAATCCACTTAATTCCACTTGTCAACACGGCTTGCAGCAGGCCCTACACCGATTCTTCAGCGTTATCTAAATGTTTCCCCATCCATTATTCACGAGAACAAATCCCTCGTTGTTCTTCGTGCACCGCTGCCTGCGCCTCGAGCTGCCGCGTCCTCCTGCAGAGGCGGGTGGCAGAGGAGTGATGATTCCTGAGCTAGGATCAACCACAGGGGCTGCTCCCCGTTCCCAGGGCACCCCTGGGTGCTGCTCAGGTGTCTGTGGAAGCTGCTCTGCCCATGGTTTGGCCAGGTGTGCTGGAGCTGAGCTGGGTGCTTTCCTCCTGGGCAACGCGGGTGCCCAAATTTCGGTGCTGAGGGAACAGCCAGAGCCACTGCCTGTGCCATCCTCGGCAGGGCAATGCTGCAGGTGCCCACCCTGTGCCCCGAACCTCGCTGGGTGCTGTAGGGGTGTCCCCACGGCTCTCGGCCTCCTGTGACCCCTGCACTCCCTGTCCCCGTTTTTCAGAACATGCCAAACGTTCGTGATCACGACGCCTCGGTCTATCTCCGTCTCCAAGGCGATGCCCTTTCCGTGGGTGGATATGAGTCAAACCCCATCTTCTGGGAGGAGGTGAGTGGCGCCGGGAGGTTTTCTGGGGGAACGAGGCAGGTTTCCTGGGAAGCCACCTCGGAGGAGTGGGCGCGGCCATGAGCGCTCGGCCCCCGCGTTCTGCGGGTACCAACCTCCGGTGGCTGGTGGGGAAACCAGGGGGGAGCATCTTCCCTTTGGGGCTGTCTGTGGCACAGATATACAGTGCAGGAGTGCCAGAAGATGCTGTGCCCATCCCTCTACCCTTAATTCAGACTTCTACTTTGTCTGGGTTGTTCATGAAAACCCAAAAACCCCAGAGATTCAATGCAGCCTCAGTTTTTCTTCTCCGAGGCTGCCAGAGATGAGGAGGTCTCACGTCGTCAGCCATCCTCTGTTCTGTGCCCTGATTCCTGTTTCCCACCTTTAGGTATCTGAAAAATTTGCTTTTGGCCTCTTTGACCTGGACTGGGATGTTTTCATGCAACACATTGAAGGTGCTGTCAACAGGGTGCCAGTTCTGGAGAAAACGGGAATTAAATCCACCGTCTGCGGGCCAGGTAACGTGGCTGTGGTGGCACCGTGGTGGCACCATGGTGGCTGGGCTTCTCCAAGGATCTTGCTGGAGGCAAAGGGAAACTTTATAACCTGAGGAGAGGAAAAACTCTCTGAACGCAGAGGAAGTGCTGCTGGTCTGGCTGCAGTGGTGGCATCTTCCAAGGGGTGGCATTCCAGGCCCAGCCTGGGTGGAGGAATAGAATCACACATCCAGAGACTCACAGAATGGTTTGGCTTGGAAGGGATCTTCAAAGATTGTCTGATTCCAACCCCTGCCACGGGCAGGGACACTTTCCACTAGCCCAGGTTGCTCCAAGTCCCGTCCAACCTCACCTTGGACACTTCCAGGGATCCAGGGGCAGCCACAGCTTCTCTGGGCACCCTGTGCCAGGGCCTCCCCACTCTTGTTGTAAATAACTTCTATCTTACAGTTTCTTATAACCTTACAGATTTCTTATCATCTCAACTGACCCTCTTTCAGTTTAAAACCATTTCCCTGGGGAGCTGATTGCCCTGCACCAGTCTGGGGGTGAATGGATTTCCAGCTGATGTTGTGGCTACTGGGCTGGAAAATTAAGGGGCAGATGTTTTTCAGGCAGTGGCTGTTACTTTATCAAGTGTTATCTTCTCTAATTATTTTTACTACTTGTTCCTGGTCCAGTGACATGAGATTTCCCCAGATTTACATCCCAGGCAGTCTGGTGTGGAGTTAAGGCCACCCCTGCAGTGCCAGACATCGAGCCTGAGCCTCGCACACTTGGTTTGGCCTTAAAATCCACTGCACACTAAAAAAACCAACTGTAATAAAAGCCCTTTTCGCTGAAGCACTTCAAGGGAAACTCTTTGGGTTGTATGAGGGGAAAGTAGGGCACATCTCCTGCCCTGCAGCAGATCAAACATGACTGGTACAAGGTGGAGACCTTGGCCCTGGGTCCAGTGGTTTGATTACACTGCGGTGTGAGCAGAGCAGAGCTGGCTGCTGGTAGATGAATGTCTCCTCTTTGTCGTACAATAATGTCATTTCCCAAAGGCTCAGCTCTCCTCCTCTTCTCCTTCTTGATTGAAACCAGCAGCCTGTGGCAGCTGAGTCACGCTGGGCTGAAGCAAATGGCCAAGGCTTTGTCCCCTCTGCTGTGGTCACTGTGCCAAGGTCCCTGGAGCCCTCACCACCTGTCCCAGGGCAAAGTCAGCCGTGCTGGCAGGGGAGCTGCTCTGGCTGCTGCTCCATTAACTCCCTGAGTTTGTAGCCTGGAATGTCTGTGCAGGGATGCCAGCACGTGAGGAGCTGCTCTGGTGACAGTGGAAATATTCTGGCTCTGCTCCTGCCTTCTCTGGAGCAGAGGGATCAGGGAGAACAAACTGGGTACTGCTGAGTGGGGAAAGACCACACTGAACTCAGTTTTCCCTCTCTCCTTTCACATGGATGGATGGATGGATGGATGGGCCACCATCAAAGAGGGAGGAGGTTTGCACACCTCTGTCAGGGGCTCTGCTGTCCTCGCTGGTGAGGATTTGCAGAGGGATTTCCAGGGCTGATGGCCCTGTGGAATAGCACTGGCAGCAGGAGACATTATGAGCACAGGAGAGACATCCCCAGCAGTCCCTCAGCTGAACCGAGTGGCTCAAAGTCATGAAATCTCCCAGCAGGAATTGAGAAAGGTGGAATACAGTCACCACCAGGAAATAGGGCTCAGAGGTTAAAATGGCAACAAACAGATCAGTGCAGGCCCCTGGACTGGCAGATTGGGAAGGAAAAAAGAGCCCTCACAGTGCCTCGTGCACCTTCTCTCAGGGAATTCATTTTGCTTCCCAAATTTTCAGTCTAACTCCCAAAACCCGTGCTGGGAAGTGCTCGGTGTTGGTCCAGTTCTGGCCCCACTGGCCTCTCTGGGAGCAGGACGAGGTCAGCATGGGAAGCTGCAGGAAACCTGTTTGTAAAGCGTGTGAGGTGTCCCCAGAGTGTGTGAGCCCTGCTGTCCTGGCCTCGCTGGCGCATCCCCTCTCTGCTTTTCAGAGTCATTCACGGCTGACCACAAACCCCTCATGGGAGAAGCTCCGGAGGTCCGAGGGTTCTTCCTCGGCTGTGGCTTCAACAGCGCCGGTAAGAGAGGGGTCCCACCTGCTGGCATCGGATCCAAGGCGGATCCTGGCATTCCCCAGCCGTGCTCGGCCTCCTGGCCTGGTCTGCATCCCCCCCTCTCCCCCAGGGATGATGCTGGGGGGCGGCTGCGGCAGGGAACTGGCTCACTGGATCGTCCACGGCCGGCCGGAGAAGGACATGTACGGCTACGACATCAGGCAAGTCACCCTCACTGCCCCAGCTCCCTCCTCATCCCTGGTGGATCCTTGGGGATGATTTCCAGGCAGGGCTGGATGCTGGGTGGGGAATGGGTGCCCAGGCAGCGTCTGTGTCCCTCCGAGGGGCTGGAATCAATTACACGCAGCGGCTTTAATGAATGTCCACGTGGGGTTTATCTTGTTTGCCTCACTCCACTCCCACACAAACAACTTCCACCAGGCCCGAGGAGATGGCGGTGATGGGGAGGGATGGGGTAATTACGTTTGGGTTTTGTTGTTCAATTAGTGCCGTGCCTAATCCTCTAAGTTAATCATCGGGGGGATGATTTCGACAGCACAAAGATTAGCTCGGCCCCCCTCCCCCTGCAGCACCACCCGGGCCGGGAGTTGTGACTGTGCAGATGTTGGCTCAGTAATTGCTTTTGACTTGCTTGATTATCTTTGATTGGGTTTGGGCTTCCTCACAGGGCTGTAGTGACAGCAACCACCTTGTCGGGGACAAAGCTTCGAAAATCTCTCGTTGCTTTAGGGGCCAAGCTGGGAAATGCCACAGTGGCTTGGGCTGTGGGAGTGAGGGCCCTGCAGAGATCGGGGGGAGATGCCTCCAGCTGCCCCCTTCCACCAGCTGGGCTCGGGATGGGGATGGGGATGGGGAGATGGAGAAATCCCAGGCCAGCACAACCCCCCTGACCTGCACCAAGAGACCCCAGCCCCGCTCAGAGCAGCCAGGAGCTTCCCACTCCTTGCATCTGGATTACCCAAACATCTCCCATGTCCCCTGTGCCGTGTCACCGAGCTGTCAGTCCCATTCCTCCCTTTTGGTGACAATTACCTAGCTCCTCTTTAAATAACTCCCTTTTCCACACATTTCAATATTTATCCTCTCAGAACATTTGCTTGTAAATATTTCATCTGGCAGCTGTTGCCCGCTTGCTGCTGTCAAAAATTCAGCTTGTTGGTGAAGGGGCTGAGGCTGATGGGGCAACCAAGGGTGCTGGTGACATTCCATGTGTCACCTTCTGCCAGCAGAAGAGGCAGCTGCTCTCACAACTCTTGGGGAGCATCACTTATATCCCTTGCAGGGCTCAGCCCCATGCCCTGCCTGTTTTCTCCACCCAGGCAGCGAGGAGGGAAGCTGAAAGTACCATTTTAGAAGTCCCTAGAAATGACATTTTGTCTTTCATGCCCTGCCTGGCTCCCTTTCTCCAGCCCTGGGGAAGGTGCCACCTGTGCCCAGGGCTGCTCTCCGTGAGTTACAGGTCTCTGGGAATAACAGCTTGACCATGGGCTGAGCTGGCACATTCCTTCAAGGAGCTTTTCTGTTTGAAAGATGAAAATACATCAAATGAATTGAAAATGGTTTGGGTTTTATTTCTATTTCAGCCTGGGGAAAATTGGGTGAAAAATGTAAGGCACGTCCAGGGCTCGTTCCCTCATCAGGGCTGTGTTTAAACCCAGGGTGTGCCCCGAGGCCGTTCCCATGCTGAAGCGGGGCAGAATTAACCTCAAGTTTCATTTTTGTTCTGTTTCCCCTCCTCAGCAGGGCTGCCTTCTGCTCCCAGTTGTTCTGGGGTGGGGCTGGGAGCTTGGTGGGGGCTGCAGCTCCGATGGTCAGCACCGTGGCACCGCCAGCACCGAGCCCCGCTTGGTTCCTCTGCTCCTCCCCACAAAACTGGAGCAGGAAGAGCAATTTTACACCAGCAGCTGCATCCACATCTGGCTCTGGTCAAGAGGGCCGTGAGCTGAGGGACTCATCCAGATATTGCCATCTCCCTGCCTTCCAGGAGGTTTCACCACTCCCTGACCGACAACAACCGCTGGATCCGGGAGCGCAGCCACGAGTCCTACGCCAAGAACTATTCCGTCGTCTTCCCCCACGACGAGCCGCTGGCAGGACGCAATGTGAGGAAGGACCCCCTGCACGAGGTGAGGAAGGACCCCCTGCACCACCTGGGCTGGCCCTCACGGCAGCATAAAGGAGCTCACAAGGAGTGGACGCAGCTGTGTCCCTCCCCAAAACCACTGTGCTCCCATCCATCCATCCCGGGGAGATCCCTGCCGGATCCCAAAGCTCACTGGGAGGGTTCTGGGGCCATGGGCAGTTTAATGGTAGAGATGCTGAGCATTCCCATGGTATTTAACTCAGCAGATACGGATTGAGATCCCGGTGATGATCACTGGGCGAGGGAAAAGGGGAGAGGAGGGCTCCGAGGCTGAGTCCATCCCGGGGCAGCTGAGAGGGCCGAGGATGCTGAATGCTCACAGGAGGCTCCTGCCCCTGCTCACCGTGTCCTGCTCACAGTTGAGCAGCAGCTTCTTCCCAAAACAACGCCTCTCAATGTGGATGAGGCCAGGGCACAAGGAGGGATGTGGGAAGAGAGATGTCTGGGACACAAGGAGGGATGTGGGAAGAGGGATGTGCCTCTGGAGATAGTTTTGCCAGCACCCCTAAGTGGTTTTGCTCCCAGGGCTTCCTCCTTCTCCTGCCTTTCCCAGCCACTTCCTCACACAAATCTCCATAGGTGGATGCTCTCAAGATGCAGCACTTGAGAGAAAAACCCAATTCCCAGGATTTTGCTGCACCAGCAGCTCAGAGCCCCCCAAATCCCTCAAGGTGCTCAGGGTGACTCAGCTCCAGAGCCTCATCCCAGCCCCGGCAAAGCCACATTTCCCAAGCCCATTCCTGCTTCTCTCTGATTGACATCACACTGTTCCTCTTCCAACTGGAGGGCAGAGGCTCAAGCAGTAAAACAGACACCCCTGCCCGCCGGCCCCCGGTGTTTGGTTGACAGCTCAGTTGTTTTCTGTCACTGAGGATGCAATTTATTTTTTAATAGCACGTCTAATAAGCGATGCCCACTTGACTGACAGCCTGGTATTTATCCATGCAGCTCCAGAACATGTGCTGTGTTTTATAAATAGGCACTGAATGATTTCCGAGATGTTCAACAAAATCCATTCTTTCCCAAACGGAGGCTCCAAACAAAAATGTCTTAATGGATCCCTAATTAATTGCGTGCAGGGAGATTTTCCTGAGAGCACAGAGGAGGAATGAGAAGGTTGCTGTATAAATATTAGATGTTGTTATATAATTACTCTGTAAACATCACGGGGAACCTTGCTCTCTGCGTGTAGCATCTCCTGGTCAGTAATTTGGGCGCCCTAGTGCAGGTTTTGGTGGCCTGCACAGCTGGGCTGTGGATCTCTGCCCCTTGACCCGCCTTGAGGGAAATACCCTTCCTGAGGGGGACAAAAATCAGGCAATCCTTAGGCTTGACACAGTTTTGAAAGACAAACTGCAGGGCTGATTTGGGCTGTTCATAGCCAAAACCAAGGCGTCACAAGTCTGGTCTCGAGCCCACGTCTGCACCCAAGGAGGGCAGCCTGTGTGCTGCTCAAAAAGCAGTGAAAAGGGTTTTTTTTTGAAAACTATTTGCTCCCGTTTCTTTTGTGTAGGAGCTGCTGCGACAGGGCTGTGTTTTCCAGGAGAGGCACGGCTGGGAGAGACCCGGCTGGTTCAGCCCTGGGGGAGCAGCCCCGGTAAGAACAGCACAGGTTTTGGGGGGTGTTCAGCCTGGAGGGACCAGCTGTGGTAGGGATGATCACTGAGGGCAGGGATGCTGGGGTGGGGATCCATCACTGAGGGCAGGGATGCTGTGATGGGCATCCCTCATCATGGGCAGGGATGTTGGAGTGAGGATCCATTGCTCAGGGCAGGGATTCTGTGGTCAGGACTCATCCCCATGGGCAGGGATGATGTGCTAGAACCCCTCACCATGGGCAGGGATGCTGGGATGGGGATCCATCTCCACGTGCATGGATGCTGGAGAGAGGATCCATCACTGAGGGCAGGGATGTTGGAGTGAGGATCATCACTGAGGGCAGGGATGCTGGGATGGGGATCCATCACTGAGGGCAGGGATGTTGGAGTGAGGATCCATCACTGAGGGCAGGGATGTTGGAGTGAGGATCCATCTCCATGTGCAGGGATGCTGGGATGGGGATCCATCTCCATGTGCAGGGTTGCTGGGATGGGGATCCATCTCCATGTGCAGGGATGCTGGGATGGGGATCCATCTCCACGGGCAGGGATGCTGAGGTGGGAACCCGTCACTGCGGTGAACCGGGATGCCAGGGTGGGGACCCACCACCACAGCCAGCTCTCCTGGAGTGGGGTGGATATGACAAGGAGTCCTTTGGCTTCGGCCTCACGCCCTCTTCCTCCCCGTCCCCGCGCTCCCACTGCTCCCCCAGGTCCTGGACTACGACTACTACGGCGCCTACGGCCGGGAGCGCCACCGGGACTACACCTACAACCGCCTGCTGGGGGACGAGTACACCTTCGACTTCCCCCCTCACCACGACATCGTGAGTGGGGCTGGCAGCCCCTCCTGCCCTGCCTGGGACCTGCGGGGCTGCTCTGGGTGGATTTGGTGATGCTCAGAGGGAGGGGAAGCTCCGAAACTGGGAAAAACATTCCAAAAATATTAAGAGAAATGTGTGGCCTGTGCTCAGAAACCTCGGGGGGAGAGGCCATGGGAATTATGCTGCTGCTTTCTTAAAGTGTTGAGACCAGCTTGGGGGAAAAAAAAAAATCAATTTGATGAAATTTAGGTGTTATTAATGATAACTGTCAGTGAGTTAGTGAGGTAAGGAATGGGATCAGGCACTCGGGATGGCCTGTCAGGCTCGCTCCAGTGAATACCTGATTCTTTCAGGAGCGTTTTGAAGCTGTGCAGCCTTTAAAGGCACCAGCCGAGTGTCCTGGTATCATTTCCCGTTGCCTAAATGGTTTGATTTGTGTTTCCCTTTGTGGGCTGACAGCATGGCTCAGCCTCAGTGCTGCGTTTGCTTTAATTGCAGATCAAGAACGAATGTTTAACGTGCAGGAACGCCCTGGCTCTCTTTGACATGTCTTATTTTGGGAAATTCTACCTGGTTGGGCCTGAAGCTACGAAAGCAGCCGACTGGCTGTTCAGTGCTGATGTCAGCAAAGCTCCAGGTACAGGCTCAGCTCCTCGTTTTGCTGGGGAAATCACGGCCCAGAACAGCCCAGGGGAACCCAGGCTGGCTTTTCCTTTCGATGCTGCCTTTGCAGAGGGTATGGGAAGGGTGTGGGAGAGGCTGCTCTCCCTGTCCTCACCAGGGTCTGGGTTCTACCTCGTTTACACAGGGGCTCAGTGCTCTGAGCTCGGGGATGAGGGAGGGGTCTCCCTCTGGCCCCAGCTGTGGCTCACATCTGGAGCTGCGATGGATGCTGGAGTCATTCAAGCTCAACCCCTGCCAGCTGTGGCTCCTTGTCCCCTTTTCCGAAGCAGCACTTCCAAGGGTGCAAGTTCAGCTCCTTACACAGGAAAGGGGAAAAAGCACCGTTCCTTCCCCCCTCCTGCTGCTGGGACCCCCAGGGTCGGTCAGGGCAAAGCCAGGCGGACGATTTAATGATGGGGACACATTTTCCTGCTGCCCGCCTCCCTCTGCCCCACGGCTCCGTGCCGGGGCTGGCTGATGGGCAGCGGTGCCCGTGTGCCCCCGCAGGCTCCACCGTGTACACCTGCATGCTGAACCAGCGGGGCGGCGTGGAGAGCGACCTGACCGTCAGCAGGATCAGCCCCGGGGCGCCGGGCTCCCCGCTGGCCCCAGCTTTTGAAGGTAAAACCCCGAGCCCGGAGATGCCGGAGCAGGGAGCGCTGGCTGCATTCAGTTCCCAGCCCTTCCCGCTGCCTTTTCCGCCGCGTCAATGCGCACAAAGACCTTTCCAGTCCTGGGCAGGTTCGTTCCAGCACCTTCTCCATCCCTGCCACGCTGGAGGGGCTGCAGGCGCGGGGGTGATTGCATTTTCCTAATAGCAGCCACCTGGCTTTTTCCACCTCTATCCTGCGGTCCCCGTAACCCGATTACGGCCGCTGTCCCCGGGGCCCTGCACTGCTCATCGCTGTTATTGGGTTTGTCCAGCCCCGGCTGGCGGCTCTGACCTCTGTCCGAGTCCTTATCAGCTGCAATTAAGGGGGATTGAGAGGCAGCAGAGCAGCCCTGGGGGCAGAAACGGCATTAGGCAGCTGTGGAGGAGGATGCTGAGCTCGGCTCTGGCCAAGCCCAGGGTGTGCACTGTGTGGCCGGTGCCACAGAGCCCTGTCCCCACGCTGTGTCACCTTCAGGGGTGCTGGGGGGCAAGCTCACCCTGTTTGTCCCAGCAGCGTGGGGTGCCAGTGATTTTTTTCCCTTCCTTGTGGGAGAATCCTTCTCCCCTCCTGTCTGGGACCCTGGCACAGGAAGCAGGGTGGGAAGTGGCTGGCAGAGCTGCAGGCTCCGTCGGGCACTGGAGGAGTTTAATCACAGCAAAGTCTATTTTTCCAATTACAGTAGGTGGCTGCACTTATTATCATTATGACAGAATACCAGAGAGCAATTTCGTAGTGGCAGGAAAGACAGAGGGAAGATTGATTACGTATTCATCAGCTCTCAAACACCATCCCTGGGGATTTTTCCACCCAGGATTACCAACAGGATGAAATTCTTCCTTGTATACAGTACAAATCCCCACACTGGTTATGGGCTGGTCACTGCAGCATTCCCTGCTCCCACCTGTAGCTCGCAGCTCCCTCCACTCTTGAGGGTCGGTTTTGTGCTGGGACAAAAGTGCAGATGCTTTTGCTGTTGGTCTCAAGGAGTTTTTTCCTGTGATGCTCACACACACTTTCAGTTTTAATGGTTTTCACTGTGCTGAGCCCCACGAAAAGCAGTCAGCAGAGCCCCAAAGCCTTCCCTAACCCCACTACTCTTTAACCCCCGTTTTTTTTGGCAGTCCCCACCTGGGGCTGCGCAAGCTGGGGAGGCTCAGGGCTGCAGAGCCAGCCCAGCCCAGCACTCTCAGCCCTGAAAGGCTGCCCGGGGCTGTTTTCCAGGGGACGGCTACTACCTGGCTATCGGCGGGGCCGTGGCCCAGCACAACTGGTCCCACATCAGCACCGTGCTGCAGGACATGAAATTCCAGTGCAAACTCCTCGACTGCTCGGAGGAGCTGGGCATGATGAGCATCCAGGGCCCCCTGAGGTGAGTGGTGTGGCCCCTTCCCTGCAGCCTGGCCGGGGGTAGGTGGAGGGAGGGATGGAGGGAGGGATGCAGCGGGGGAGGGATGCAGGGATAGAGGGAGGGATGCAGGGGTGGAGGGAAGGATTCAGGGATAGAGGAAGGGATGCAAGGGTGAAGAGAGGGATGCAGGGATGGAGAGAAGGATTCAGGGATGCAGGAGTGGAAGGAGGGATTCAGGGATGGAGGGAGGGAGAGATGCAGAGAAGGATTCAGGGATACGGGGTAGAAGGAGGGATGCAGGGGTGGAGAGAAGGATTCAGGAGTGCAGGAAGGGATGCAGGGATGGAGGGAAGGATGCAGGGATGGAGGGGGGTTTGCCCAGGGCTTTGGAGGTCCCCGTGTTGGGCAGGAGTAGGTGTGAGCCCCATGACAACGAGTGCTGATCTGGCTGAGGTATTCCCTTTTCCACAGAACTGAAATTTCTTTTGAGGTTCCCACAGCACTGCACGTCAGCCACCTCAGCTCCTCTTTGGAGCGAGAAGTCTGTGTTGCCAGCAAGATGAGGGAGAACGTTTTAGGGATAACCCTCAGGGCAGGCTGGGAACTGAGTCCCCTCACTGTGCCCACTTCGCTGTTTCCCCACAGCCGTGTTGTCCTCCAAGAAGTGCTCGACACCGACCTCAGCAACGAGGCCTTCCCCTTCTCCACGCACAGAATCACCACGGCTGCAGGATGCGAGGTAGGAAGGGGCCATTCCTCGAGCTCCCAGGGAGCTCTGGGCTCTGAGCACCCACCAGCCTGCACAGCCAAGAGTAGAATCCCAGACTGCTTTGGTTTGGAAGGGACCTGAAAGCTCATCTCATTCCACCCCCTGCCATGGGTTCCATGGGCAGGGACACTTTCCACTATCCCAGGCTGCTCCAAGCCCCATCCAACCTCACCTTGGGCACTTCCAGGGATCCAGGGGCAGCCACAGCTTCTCTGGGCACCCTGTGCCAGGGCCTCCCCACCCTTGTTGTAAATAACTTCTATCTTACAGTTTCTTATAACCTTACAGATTTCTTATCATCTCAACTGACCCTCTTTCAGTTTAAAACCATTTCCCTGGGGAGCTGATTGCCCTGCTCCAGTCTGGGGGTGAATGGATTTCCAGCTGATGTTGTGGCTACTGGGCTGGAAAATTAAGGGGCAGATGTTTTTCAAGCAGTGGCTGTTATTTTACCAAGTGTTATCTTCTCTAATTATTTTTACTACTTGCTCCTGGTCCAGTGACGTGAGATTTCCCCAGATTTACATCCCAGGCAGTCTGGTGTGGAGTTAAGGCCACCCCTGCAGTGCCAGGAACTGGGCACTCTGTTCCATCTCCCTCTGTTGTGAATGTGTCTGCCTCCACATCATTGCAGAGAGTTTTTGGCGTGGTTTTTGTCGGAAAAGGCCAAAACCCAGAGTGGGAATGGGGTGTTTCCCTCCCTGACTGCCTGCCAGGTGCCATCCCGCTCTCCCAGCCCTCGCAGAGGTGCCACAGCCTGGGCTGAGCTTGGGGAAGGGACGGGGTGCCTCATGGCTTTGCAGCGATGCCAGAGGAACGAGAGACATCTCCATGGATTAGGGTGAGCACCGGTGATGAGATCTACCTGACACTCCAGACAGTTTCCATTTCCCTCTCCTCATGAAAAAATGGGGACAATTTAATGCAAATCTTGTCAGGTACTGGCAGTAGGGACTGGGCAGCCTGGGAGCTGCTGTGTTTGATCACAGGAGAAGCCTGACAGCCCTAAGCTTCCTGTACAGGCACAGATCATCCTGCTTCTGCCCAGGCTTTGGGGCTCACATATGCCCTGAAGCTGCTGATTGAGCCTGCTTGAAACACCCTAAATAGAAGAGTCGGTGACCATGAAGTGTCATTTCCTCAAAGGAGAAATGTCCTGGGAAAACCTGCTGCTGGCAGGTTTGGGTGTCGGGGAAAAGCTCTTGCAAGGTTTCCCCGAGAAACTCTGCCTCGGTTTCTCAGTGACGTTTACCCCATGTGAAATATTCCTATGGCTGCAAAAACACTTTGGAAGAGAGGATGGAGTTTGTACCCCATCCTTGCCACGGGAAACCTGGGCAGGCCACGATCCCAGAGCATCCCTCTCCCGCTGGATGAGCCAGCTGGGAGGAGGGACCGTGCCCAGGACTCGCTCGGGCTGGTGCCTGGTGGGGGATGGAGGAGGTGAAGGTGAAGCAGTAAATCTCATAAAAGGCAGCAGGAGAGCCGGGAGCTGCAGCAGGCTGGATGTTAAGGAAATTGGGTTAAGCCACGTGCGGCCACTTTTCATTCAGAATTAAAATGGCTTTAATTCGACTGCAGCTGCCTGCTGAAGGGATTGCTGCTAAATCAAATTAGAGCATCTTGATTTGTGAGCAAGAGCCTGGACAGGCCTTAAGGTGGTTTAACTAAGGCACAGGCTTTGCCCAGGTCAGACTAATCTCCAACCATCTCCACGAGTGCACCCTGGGCTTTGGGTGCCCAACATCTCAACCCACAGCGAATCCATTGTCCCTTGGAGGGACATTCCAAGGGCCTGGGGGCTTCAAAGCCAATCCACTGGTGCAGTTTGTCCAAACGGTCGGATTTTAGTCTCCATTGATCCTCCCCACACCCTCCCTTGTCAGCCTGTAGCAGGCTGATAATCATCTTGTAATAACCTGCTTACCCCCTGGGAAAGGTGCAGAAATGTTCCTGTCTCCACAGGTGTGATGAGTTTATTTGCGTTTCACTTCAAGTTTGTAAAAAATAATCCGGTCCTTCAAGGGAGACAGAGCTGGCAGAAGTTTTGTGGATTCTTTGGAGTGTAAACTCCCTGATGGATGGAGAAAAGCTTTCCTGCCTGAGGGGTGTGGGCTGGGAGGGGACTCCCTGCCTGCTGCCAGGGCCACCCTTCAGGAGGTTTCCTTTATCCCACCGGACAACGAACACCAGGGACTCCATCCCACGCCGGAATTAGAGTGGGAGGATTTCCCAGGGCAGCAGGCTGAAGCCTTCGCTGATATTATCGCCTTCCAGGGGGATTAAACTGAACCCAGCATCTTAAAAAAGTTATCACCGAGGTTTTCCTGCATTAACTCAGTAGTTGAACAAAATCAGCCGGAGTCAAAGGAGAGTGCCAGCAGCGTTAATGACTCTGGAAATTATGGATTGGTTTGTGAGTTTATATATAGAGTCTCTCATTGTATGGAACAGCACAGAAAGGTCCCCCTTTGAATCTCACTGCTGGAGACAGGGGAAAGTTCAGGTTTTCCTTTTCTACAGTACTTAGAATGCTTTTGAATCGCTGCACAAAAACCCAGGAACTGGTTCTATTCCACAGCTCCAGCTGAAAGACCTGTTCCTATGGGAATCCTGCAGAGCTGCCGAGTCCAGCCCTTGGCATTCCCCTCCGTGGTGGGATGTGAATCCTGCCTGGGGTACACACACGAGGGGGCAACCCCAATCCCTCCCTGTGCTGACCACTGGCACCCCAGTTTTCCAGGGAAACCTGTTTTCTGTGGGGCACTGCTCTCGCTGGGATGCTCATCCCCACCAAGCAGTGGTTTGAGGGGAAGTTTCTCCCAGGAGTAACGTGCTCTTGGTTGTAAAGAGCACTTTATCTGCAGTCACAGACAGGGTTAACGAGCCGGGAAGTTGCCTGCCAATCCCCGGAGCATCTCCTGCCGCAGTGAAGATGGAAGCTGGCTTGCAGCAGCCTCATCCCTGGCTGTTCCCTAATTAGATGACACCTTCGTGTAGAGGAAAAGGCTCCTCTGAGCCCCTTGTGCCTGTGCCCCTGGGGAAGGGATTGCCAGCCTTTGTGCCTCGCTGTGGGGCTGTGCCAGGACCAGGGCAGGGTGGGCTCCTGGCACGGCTCCTCAAAATGAATTCCCCATCCTGTGTGCTCCTTCCCCTTCCCCACTCCTATTGCAGAGGTTAAAGCTTCTCACAAGCTGCCTTAAACTCTGCTTGAGGACCTGATTTTTGTGCTTGGGGAAGCAGGAATGGATTTGGGTTCCCAGCCGTGCCCCCTGGCCATGCTGGCAGCACAGAGCCCAGGCAGCCCTTGGGCACTTCTGCCCGCTCTGGGCAGCAGCTGCTGGTGTCTGTTTGAGTTTGTCCTCGGGATTAGAGAGCACAGCCGGCACCAGAGCTCAGCAAACGGCAAAATGCAGCTTCTGCCCCAACCACACCCGGAGCCAGCATGGCCAGTCCAGCCCCAAGGCCACCAGAACCAGTCTGGAAGTGTGTTCTGAGCTGGAAACTACTTTGTTAAGAGGCCAGGTCAGTCACAAGGCCACCAGAACCAGCCCTGAAGTGTGTTCTGAGCTGGAAACTGCTTCGTTAAGAGGCCAGGTCACAATCCAGAGTGAAATTCTGGAGTTAATCTCTCTCCCAAAACGAGCTCTGCCTTCGCAGTGGATGTGGATCTGAAGGGATGAACCAGAGGGGGTTTGTGGGGGAGGAAGAGGAGAAATACAATGGGATGAATCAGAGGGAAAGGCAGCTCAGACTCAAGGGCTATCTCCAGGGAAGGTGCCTGAGTCGGGCTGGTCCCAACCGGCCTGGGAAGCTTTGGGAATGGAGACAGTTCCATAGGGACAGCAGGAGGGTGCAGGCAGGGCTGCCTGGGTGAGAAGCCGGGGGAACACGGGCAGGGCAGTCCCAGCGTGGTCTGTTCCCTGGGATTGCAGGCAGGCTCCAGCCCCGGGAACGAGGCTTCCCTGGAGAAGCAGCGAGTCCCTCGTGCTGATCTGCTCATTCCTCCTTGGAGCCTCGTGCACTTGGTGAGGAGCCAATCTGGCAGCACAGCTTTGGGACACGACCTCCGTGGGGAAACCTGAGCGTTCCTGGTGGGAATGGGATGTGGGTCAGGACACCAGGCTCAGCCCCTGCCCGGGAGCCTTTGGGTGCCTCTGCTGTGGGAGCACTGTCCAAGAAGGGAACACCCCTGGAGGAGGGCTGGCAGTCATGAAGTGCCCCAAAAGCAGGACAGTCCAGCTGGGGCCCAGCTCCCCTGTCTCAATGGATCAGCAGAGGGAGACAAAAGCCCGGCTGGAGCTGGAGCATCACATCTAACCCCAGCCCTGGAATCCGTAGCCAGAGGATGCTGCCAGCAGCCACCTCTGCCCACCGGCACTGATGGAAGCTGGGTTTGAGGTGCCGTCAAGGGGTTGTCCAGAGGGGAGAAATTCGGTCTGACCCTGGCTTTGTGCATGAGGGAGAGCACAGAACTGCCTTCCACCACAAGGTTCCTCAAGGTTCCCAGGCAAAGCTGGCTTTTCCCCTGGCACAGGAGCATGTGGCTGCTCCCACCCTGCCCAGCCCAGCTGCACCGCAGGGATGTTTGACCTCTTGCCTTTGCAGGTCCGGGCCATGAGGTTGTCGTTCGTGGGCGAGATGGGCTGGGAGCTGCACGTGCCCAGGGCTGACTGTGTGAAGGTTTATCGGGCGGTGATGGAGGCGGGAGCCCGGCACGGCATCGCCAACGCCGGCTACAGAGCCATCGACAGCCTCAGCATCGAGAAAGGTCCTGCCAGCAGCACTCTCTGCTTTTCCTCCAGCAGGGGAACCAGGGCAAGGAGCTTTTCCCAGCTTCGGGGTGGGTCGGTGCGACTGGAGGTGTGGCAGAGTCTCAGAACGCTGAGATCCACCCCCCCGTACGGGCTCCTCTCGAGCGTGTTTTACCCAGGGCCAAGCGAATGAAGGGCGGCGGGTGTCCGGGGGCAGGGGGGATGTCTCGGTGCCCTGCTGCTGTGACAGGCATCAGGGGGTGACCCCGCTTGCTCCCTGCAGGGTACAGGCACTGGCACGCGGACCTGCGCCCCGATGACACCCCGCTAGAAGCAGGCTTGGCCTTCACCTGCAAGCTCAAGTCCAGCATCCCCTTCCTGGGCCGGGAGGCTGTGGAGGCTCAGAAAGCCAAGGGCATCTTCCGCCGCCTCGTGTGCTTCACCACGGAGCAGTGAGTACCCTGCTGGGTCTGCTCCGTGCTGCGGCTCCCAGCCCGGGACCAGCCCTGGAGCAGCACCTCCACCGAGCCCAGCCGGCCCTGTGTGCACACACAGAGAGAGAGAGAGACCTGTGCACACACACACACACAC
>VZTE01005148.1:1061-45445 GCA_013397775.1 Eulacestoma nigropectus
CTCCTTCAGGTGCAAAGTCAAAGAAAAAATCCCGTTTATTGTGCAGTCCGAATTCCCTAAATACCCCCACAGAACAGGATATAACATCATGTAAACAGGAAAGATGTTCACCACAGTGTCTCCCTATCACCTGGAGCAATACACAGACTTTGCCTATTATAGTAACAGGTAAACAATACCCTATAACGTGACAAACTACAATCTTCACTTCTCACAGGTCCAGCTTTGTCCACAAGTCACAAACCTCTCTCCGCCCATCCCCGATGACCTGGATACAGTCCTAGGGTCACCTCCGGGCCCAGGAAAGAGGCTGTCTCTCTGGCCTTCCGGGCTTATCTCTCTGTCACCACATAGTGTAATCCAACAGGGTACCTTCTACTAGACCAGGTTGCTCAGAGCCCCATCAAACCTGGCCTTGAACCCTTCCAGAGATGGGGCATTCACAACTTAACTGGGCAGTCTGTTCCGGTGCCTCACCACCCTCACAGTAAAGATTATCTTCCCAACACCTGACCTAAACTATGCTCTTACAGTCTGTAGCCATTCCCCCTTATCTTCTCACTACATGCTTTTGTAAATATTCTCCATCTTTCTTGTAGCTTCCCTTCAGGTAAAGAAAGGCCACCATGAAGCCTTCTCTTTTCCAGGCTGAACAATCTCAATTGTCTTAGCCTTTCTTCAAAGGAGAGATGTTCCATACCTCTCATTTAGGATGGTCATATTTCAAACAGGCATTTAAATGTTTAGATGCATAGAGACTGAACGAAGATCTGAGATCAAAATGTCCTTTTTTTGGCCACCTTTTGCTACTAGATAAAGCAAGCCAGCAGTAATGTGATAAGTACACTGAATATTCTTATTTCATTATGAAGTCAGATTGATTCTTCATCCTCTTTGACAAGACATGATGATATTTGAATATAATCATTGAGTCATAGTTCTCACTGTAGGACATAGTTGTCACTCTGTCATTCTGAGGATGACGCCTTTGTTTTTCTAAGCTGTATGTCTATGTGCATGGTCAGATGATTTTTTACAAGGCAAATGTGACAGACCATGAATCAAAAAAAAAATATATATATAAGTGCTGTATCCTAGCAGCTGTGTAAGTCTTATTAGTGTCTACTGCTCACCTATTTCACATGCTCTGGATGTAAGTGCTTCAAGCACAGTTCACAGTTATGACAATGAAGTCACACAGGAACTGTTCAAATAGCTGACTATCAGCATCAGACTTCACACAGGCCTTAGGACAAGACTATCATTATTCCTTAAGACCTCATGTAGCTAATATAAGCTGGAAAAGAAACATGTTACTAATAAGTTGAGATACTTCAGTATTATACCCAATCTGCTCATCAAAGCTATTGAGATGGAAATAAATGCTTTTCTAGATGTAGGAGTCATACTGCATCACTTCTGAAGGAATAATAAAACAACTAGGAATCATATATATGTATTATTGAGCTAATTCTTATTGTTACACAATTCCAATATGTTATTAATCTTACTGGATTATTAAGAAACAGGTTATTTTGTTTCCAATAATCCGGTAGCACAAGTATCTTGGTAATATTTAGGAATTTTGGCACAGACAGTATGACGTTTACAGAAAAACAGTGGGATTTATCAATCAGGAATCAAGACTAATATTCTGCTTCATGATGAGATTTCTTCTAATGATCAGCAACCTGAAAATCCTCCCTACTACCTGTTACTACAAATACTTTACTTTCTCTCTAATATTAATCCCCATCATAAAATTTTCTGTCAGTAATTCAATTCATAGATCTATTCACTAAATATTTTAGGAACAGCTATCTAAAAGGTGTCAATGCGACAACATCAAATTCCTGGTAATTACACAACATGATTTGTTTGAAATATTTTTTTATAAATGGCTAATGCCACTTATATACTGTGATATTAGCAATGTACTCTTTTGTTATTTTTGTTGCCATCAAAATCAAATTATTTGGAAAACTAACACAAACCTGACAAACTGTACTTCAAAAATAAAAACTGAACACAGGTTTTCAGAAACCACCAAAAAATTAGAAAACACAAGGATTCTTGATTAATATCCAGTCATCAGCCAAGAGTGAAATCAGTTAGTCTGCTAGGCAAGTAATGCCTTGCTGGTACAGTACATAAAAAGAAAATAAACCAGGCTTTCTTATTCTGTAATTCTAAATGGAATTATCTTCCGTCAGCAACAAAAAGTCTCCTCCTTGCTCTCCCCCCATGGTGCAAGTTCATTTATGGAACTTCTTGCTTTCTCCTTTGACAAAATTCTTCCCAAGTATCTTTAGAAATATAATAGACTTCAGCTGCATTCTATAGACTGTACATCTCTAATGTCTACATCTGGGATTAAATAATAGGTCAGAGAGATTAAATTGTTTGTAAAGAAATAACTATTAATCAGCTAATGATTCATTTTCTAGCAGGTATGCTATGTCAATGTATTGGGACTATAATATTTAAAACGTTATGGCCACTAAGGTACCAAGTAATGGTGGAATGTGGCATCAGAATTGCATCTGCTTATTGCAATGTAATTTTGTGTATTGCAAGAAAATCAAGTGCTGGTGAGTGGTTGTTCTATTAAAGTAACATCCATTTCTTTGTTGAATTAAATATATCTGAGTAAACATAAATATCCATGGGGGTAAATAGAATTTCAAAATCTGCTTTTTTTTTCTTGATTATGCATTTCTGACTGGGCAACTTTAAAACATGATGTTAATGAGATTTTAATTTTCCTGTTATAAAATCCTTGACCCATATATTTGACATAGTTTTAGCAGCTGAAGTGTAAAACTGTTCACTCAAGTCTTCAGTCGAAAAGGTGCTTATTTCCCAAATGACAGATGAACTTTAAAAAAGCCATATTTTTAGTTCAGAGAGTCTTTAAAAAATGTGAATGAACTTCTATGATGATTAGTTGTCTTTGAACTTCATAAAGCAGAGGAAAGCAAGTATACTGTGAGGTAATCTTTTTCATCAATAAAGCATCAATGCCTCGAAAAATATGTGAGAAGCAAAATAAAATTCACAGTCCAAATATTCCTGATATAATTCAAGGTCATGATGAAGACTTTCTCTGTGCAATCTTTCTGTCCAGAGAGTTTAAGACCTCAGAATACAGTTCAATTCAAAGACATCATATCATCACTGATTTCTTTAGAAACAATCACAGAAGATTTTAGAGGTAAAAAATAAATTGTGCAGAATGAAAACATTTTCTCATTATTGTGGAAAGATGGCTGGGGGTAAAATTAGAGGAAAATGAGAAGTTTTACAGAAATTATAGGGTAAAATACAGTCGGCTGCTCCCTGGATGAAATGCGGACTGTAAGCACCTGCTAAGACAGATGGAATGGAAGGTGGAGCAGAGGGGAAACACATGGCCAGGCTCTGTTGAAATCCTTGCAGGGAAGAGAACTCGATGGAACTTTACAGCTGAGAAGTTGCATATCACCTGTCAACCATAGGAGATAGGAGAAGATGTCTTACTGTTGAGCCAACAATGCAATAGCATGCTTTCATTCTTTCTAAGGCATCTAAGTCACATACCAAGAAATCTGAGATTCCTCCACAGTATTTCCAGTTGGGCCAAATAGAGGTTAACCTTAACACTCTGGCAAGAATGCATGAACTTTTACTGGAAAAATATGGTTTGGTTGTAAAAGAAATTTATATTTCTCTCATATTTTTCTGTGTTTTTCTTTCCCTCTCCAGAAATAAAAAGCATTACCATTTTTGAAGACATGAAAACATTCCTGAAATATTATAACTCGGTTTCAATATGCATTATTCAAAGGTGACCTTGATTTGAACCATAATATATGATGATCATTCTGCTCAACATCGAGGTTTGAATTAAGCATTGATCCGTGGAGAAGAATGTGAGTTTCCTAATAAGAATTAAAGAGATACAGCTTTTAGACTGCAGATGCATATCCGCTGTACAGTTAAGTGTTGCAGAAATAAACACATGGGCAGTAATAGGCAGGACTGGGAAACAGTAGTCTGTGTTCATAATTTGTTCTCAGGCAACACAGACGAAGAACTGATAGTATAAATTATTTACTGAATCATTTCAACAAATGGATACCATAAAGAAAAACATATCTTGAAGGACAAATGATACCAGAAAGAGTAACTCTCACAAAACAAAACAACAAAACCCATTTATCATCAGACATTGTTATTTCCCATTGGAAAATGGGAACATACTATCTCAAATAAACAAATACTACATTTTAAATTATGCCTATTTTATCTCCCATAGTTTAAGTTAAAATGAACAGTCAGATGGGACTTTATAAGTAGTTCCACATTAATTTTAACATTTTAGGACATGAGAGGAATTTATAAACTAAAAATCAAAGAAAGTCATGGTCCTCTCTGTGTTGAATAACCAACATAGCAATTTGATTTAAGCAAGTTTTACACACTCCCAAGAAATTTTCAATCTTTTAACTTCCCTTGTGCTAAAGGTTCTGACTTTTAAACACTTTTATCAGAAACATCCTGTTATACATGTACTACAGACTTTGCATCTATCTATAGTTTAAGCGCATTTACCCTATTTCCATGAAAAAACAGTTTATTGCATTTTAAATAATGAACGCTTATTTCTTTTCTCCACTCTTTTGTCATTTCTGGGCTAAACACTTTCTTCCAATCTTTCCTTATACATCATTTTTTCTAAATGCTGGTTTTTTCCTTTTTTTAAATCTTTTTGACTCTCTTCAGTTAGTCCATACCTTTTTTTGAAACAGGATGATAAGAACTGGGCACAAAGCTTCAACTGAGGCCTCATTATGAGTACTTCCCATTTCTCATACGTAGCCGTTCTGTTCATTCATCCCAGTAAGTTTTTTGGGGTTTTTTCGCAGTCCTAGGGGCTAGAGGACAGATGTTACCGATTGGTCGCTCAGGACCATTTTACCTTCTTGATCTAAAGATTATTTGTGTCAGATGTGTTACTACTTTAATTACTCTAAAAATTACTCCTTTTGGCTTTCTGCCCACATATACACAATGATAATATGTGCAATGATTGTGGAAGTTCCACCATAAATACAAAATATTTATACCACCAAAAAATAAAGTAATAGCATTGCCTAGCTGGCAGTAAAATACAGACACTATTTATTTCTTAACAGAAAGAGGAAGAAGGAGAGGATCAGTACTATGGTGAACTGCTGTTGGAATCCACTGGCAGCAACATCATGTACATGAAACAGGACGTGTTCTGAAAAGAAGAAAAATGGAAATTAGCTTACAATTTTTTTATTCAGAAAGGAATACCAATTACGCACTTTAAAAGATATACCAATTTGTATGATCAGAGATAGCATGTATTTGATTGTAATCTGTATATTTTGTTAACAGCAATGAACAGCTTGAGAATTCTCTTTTCACATGAGAATTCAAGCTGATGCATAGAAAATGAAATCAAAATTATTTAAAAATATCTTTAAAAAAAAAAAAAATTAGAAAATGGCCATAACAGCATCTGTTTAGATCAGTCAATAAAGACTCCTAAAAGAGATTCTTCAAATGTTTATTCCTGATTTAAAATTCATAATGTTATTATTTCATAAATTTCAAAACTTGAAAAGTGAGAAAAGCTATATGTTTGCTCACAGGGCAAACACAGCAACTGTATTATTTATGTTTGTACAAGCAAAATATTCTAAATATAGATGACACTTTTGTAGGTTTTTCATTATATATACTTTTAGACCTGAAGATAAATCTGAATTAGTATTACTATAGCAACCAAGTTCCACCCCTGCATATGCATTCCACAGAGAATAGTATTTTTTATCTTAGTGAGTACGAATTAACAATATCTAATCTAGATTTAAGGTGGAATGCAGGACATGGGAAATGGATTTTTCTCTAAATAAGTGCAGATACTTGAATTTTAGCAAAACACCCTTTGTAATCATGAGGCATAAGTAGCCATTTCTAAAGTCTGATTCAGCATATGCAGAAAGTACTAAACTCCCTGAAATAGATCAGCTAGGCTGTGGCTATGTTCTGAAAATATTTTTTTTCTCTGCACTTACTGTCAAGAGAAATGATGGTAGCTTGATGTGGAGAGATCTACAATGTCAGCATCTCACCCCGGGTAAAATGAATCCCTCCCACAGCTGCTTACGCAGAGAGAGTGGTTAAGTACCTGCTTTATTGGTTCTGAAAATGCACTTTTGAACTGTACATGTTCTATCTAAGCTGTTTTTTCATACAGACAGAGCAAGTAATGGCAGTGATGGCTCAGGCATCTTCACAGATTCCCTACATGTCCTTGAATGTTCACTGCTGTGCACAGAACAGATGGGCTGCTGTGGACACTCTTTTCTATGAAATGCATGTGCTTTCCTATAGAATTAGTAGTTAGATAGTACAAGAGTTAATGTGCATTAAAATCCCATTGAAAGTCAAGCAAATATGTCATGGCTTTTATGTCATCAGATTTGGCTTTGATTCCTTCACATGTCAGGGTATCAAAATGCAACTTATTATGTGGTTATGAGTGACTACCAGCCAGAAGTCTCAGTGCAAATCATGGTACAATAATATAATCATAGTACAGAAATGCCATGAGGGAAAATGAAAAATGTATTGTAAATAATTCATACAAAATTATAGGTTGAAATTTGAGGTTGAGATAATAGGATTACATAAGGTAGTATTTTTGCCAGAAAGTGTTACATCATTTTTCATTTTGAAATTAATAATGCTTGAGAAAGCTCTCAAAAAAATTTAAATAATTTCACAAATCTAAAATGAAAGAGCTCCTTTACTTCTTCCAGCAACGTTATTCAGGGCAGCTGCCAACAGATTATAAGATGTCTTTTTATTGCTATAATTTTATAAGATTTAGACATAATTCTCTGTATGATATAAAGTGGAAAAAAGCAAAACAGATAAAAAATAAGAATCCATATAGACAGAATCTTACCTGCACTGTGAAAGAACCAAACTTTCATAAGTGAGGAATGATCCAGAACTGAATGGACCTTTATTCATAAAAATGTCTGCTTAGAAGGAGTTAAATGCAGTCACATTGATCATACTAGAGCATCGCTTCCATCAGTAGATTGATCAAAAAATAATGACAATGGACTTGATTTGAAGTTCAGAAGCCAAGAAAAATAGTCTCAGCTGTCCACAGGGAAATCTTATGGGAAGTATTATATCTTACTTTTACTAAAATTTAAAATACTGCACAACAAACCATAAAATCGATAAGACAAATGTTTATATATCTTCTTTGGGTAATGACATAGTTCTTGTTCTCAACACAACTAGAATTTTTTTTTATAATCATATTATCATTCATTGTACAGAAATATGTTTCCTTGGTTCTCAATATAGGAGGTATCATATTACATACTATAATAAAACCATTTGGAAACCATTTATGGTATAAAAAGACTTATATTTGAACAGTTTTTGGCTATAGACATCTTCTAACAGCTGCTTAAAATAATACACCGTCAATTATAAAAAAAGAAGAATTTTAGAAACCATAAAGATGCAGAAATATCTAAAAAGACCTCTTAGCTTACCACACAATGTAAATTTCTGAAACACAGACATCTGACGATCCATCAGCACTATGAGGACTCTGATTTATGCAAAGAATTACTTGCATTGATTTAGAAACTTAAAACTCTTATAATTTTCTCATTCTTTAAAATTATTTGAAAGCATTTCTTCTTGAGGGAAAGGAGGGATTGAGAGCACTGATTCATACAGGAAAAACCAGGGCATTTTTTTTTAAATTTGTGATTGACAATGAATTGAAAATAAGCACCAGTTGTGGGAGCAGTGTTTGAGTTGGAACTGGCTTTATGAAAGCAAAAATGAATGTGATTCACTCATTATCTGATATTCACTCATTATGTAATGTTCCCCATGTTGTGATATTAATTTATTTTCATCAGTAAGTTATTGTAACACTTTCTAAAGAAACAAACAAATAACCAAAATGAAACAAATGAAAAAAAACCTGAGATGTTCCATGATGTCATTGAGCCATATAATCACTGAAATACAAGGACCTTAATTAAAGACAAAAACTTCCTATGTATGATAAGCAAAACGAAAAAACACACAAGTTTCACTTTCAAAGGCCCTTGGAATGTGGAATGTTTTCCCACTTCATATAGTTCAAACAGGGGGGGAAAAATCGCCAAAAGCTCGAAATTTTTTAAACCACATTTTTTTAAATTATTAAAATCTCAACATAGTTATTGTTCTCAAGATACACTTTTCTCCATCTCTTGTCCAGAATTATTTTGGGCTTTTATTTTTATTTTTCATTTAATTAAAGTCATTGCTCACCTTTTCTTTTCCCTTAAAACTTTAAAAGTTATTAAATCCTGAAAAAAACTTCACCATCAGAATGGGTGTAACATCAGATATCCTGACAGGTTTTAGTGACTATACATACTCTGAAATATTTGGAAGTACATAGATACCCATCAGAATGTAAATGTATATTTGACACAAAACCATACCAGAAGTTACCTACCACATTCAGAGTCATAATTAATTCCTTCAAATGCTACTTTAGAATTACTTACAGACATCCTAACAATGACACTATTTTGTAAGATGGAGCAGGATTATTGACTTCCCTAGCAAAGAGTCTGTCTCCTGGTAACATATTAAATAAGATTTTTTAATTATTAATTATGTAAAATAAGACTTTTTAGTTATTCATTATGTCATAGCGATGCAATCACGAACATGTCTTAGTGGGCTGAGGAAAAAGAAACAAAATTTTTCATAGAACCTCAATCCCTAAAATGAGAAAATGTGTACAAGGTCAGCCCAAACTATATATTACAGTAGATTGACTGCATCCTAGTGAAAAGGTTTTACTGAAAGAACGAATGTGATATAAAACAACTAACCCTCAGAAGTTTTTCCAGAAGATAATTCCATTTCACAAAGAATATTTATCATTCTCTGCAGCAAACATTGTTATATTACTTGCATTCTTCCTTAAAAATATGGACTATCTGACACACCTTTTAAAATGTAAATGTCTGACCATGCTAAATGTCAGGGCCTTTGTTATATCCACTGTATCTCAAGGCTATACCTCATGTTTTTCCTCTCCCCGCCTGTTTTAACTTGATTTCATGTTTCAGCTTGTCTTAAGGACAGTGAAGATTAACTTGTTATGGCTTAGGATAACAGCTAAATTTTGTTGCCTAATGACCAGCCTTTGCTACCTATCTTCCTGATCTCATTCAGTGTCAAGTACAAGAAAGCCTCTAAAATTTACCTTTAAATTCTTCTGCCTCTCCTGTGCATCATTTCCCTTTCATCTTGAAGTTTCTTAGGCTACCTCGAGGAAAAATTTGTGTGGTCCTAAAATGAAGTTGTTATCATTATCGTAACAAATATACTCAGTTTTGATAAAAAGTGAACTATTTAATGAGAACATATGTAGGTACTAGGTTCATTTGCAAATATCGGAATTTCCATTCTGCATTTTAAAGGAAGAAGGTTAACAATATACAAGAATTAAACTTTCCTTTTTACAGATTTATAAGTGTAAAAATGGATAGTAGGTGTAAACCTTTAAGCAGTTAAGCAGCATTTTCTGTGAATAAAGATGAAATTAAAGAACAAGAAAACTGTTTGATCCAATTTTTTATGCCCTATCATTAATCATTGTTAGGAAGAGACTAGTGCGTGTTAAATGAGTCTTATATATGAAGTACAATGCTTTGAAGTACTAAATTAGTCTATTAGATCTGGAGAAATTAATTCTTCATTGAAATAGACCTACAAAAGCTAGAAGACTAGCAAACATTTCCATTTTTTTATTACAGTACTGGTTCTATATAATATTGAAGATTGTCACAGTTGAAAATATTATTATTAGAAGACTTCTACATCGTATTGACATGAAAATTTTTGAAAGCATCTCTATCAGAGAATATCAAACAATTTGGATGCATGTACAAAAAATCTCATTAATTTGAACATGAAAGGAATGACAGCAAGGTAATAGTGTATTATATAAAAACCATGGGCATTTCAAAGGAAGAATGTAAAAGAGTGCATTAAAAGTACAATATGTGCATACTAAATCTTCTAAAATCTATTTTATATTCCAGGCAGGAAAAAGATGTAAGAAGGTGTTGAGGCAATATAGGACACAAAATGCATATAATTTGGTTCAATTTCAGGAAAAGGAGGGAAGCAGGGAAGGCATTTTCATTGTTTAAAATCTAGAAGAAATGTTCATGACCACAATTATTAGCAAAAATCAGGGAGAGTTTGCACCAACCTTATGGTTTTTTTGCTTCTCAAAATTACAGTTTCATGTAATTGGTGCTGCACTTTCATCACAACCTTCCTTCACCAGGACAGACAACAGTGGGAACATGCCATAAGGGCAGTCATGTCTGATAGAAATGTACACATATATATTCATTCATTTTCTGGAGAGAGAACATTGCAGTAGGTATTTTCACTGTGTGCCTTCAGGCTCCACTACAAAATAAGAGTATAAAAATATTCAATAGTTTTGACAATGTATAATTAAGCAACTGACAGGCATGCAGAGTGCCTTGGACTCTAGCTTGATTATAATCTTAAAATTCAAATCCTTGAATTTCATTTGTGCCAGACTAACTTGCTTATTATGGAACAATTTGACTCCCTTACTATGTTGACTCTCTGTTACAGAACAATGAAAAATGCCTATGAAAGTATTCAACTCACCTCAAAAAATTCCTTGTTTTCAAAGAGAATGCTATGTCAATGCTTTTTTTTTTTTGTTTATTTGCTTATTTAGAGCAATTTAAATAATAGTTTTGATTAAGTATGCCATGATTGATATGGAGAAAGGAAATTAAAAGGCTGCCAAATAAAAAAAATGCATGTATATTTATAATTTCCATTTAAAAAATAATTAAGAACTAAAGACACGTAGATGTTATGTTCTGCAGACAGATATATCTTTATGTATAACTGTCATATCTTTTTGTAACATTAAGATATAACTCATCTGATTAAGTACACTAATCTTCTCGTAATATTAGTATTATATATAACTCACAAAATATGTCTCATTTTAGTTGGTGTTATCATGTATTATAGAACTAGTTGTCATTTTATTTTGTTTGCTTATGAATTTAATCTCTAGCTCTAGAGAATCTCCTTGGCCTTTTAACAATGATCACATATGCTCCTTTCAAAAAGTCCACACAAATCTTCAGCCAGAGCAAATTGTTGCAGTTCTGTAATTAAATGGTTATTGTAACAAACGGAAGCAGATGTCATGACTTCATTACCTGAAGTCGATTTCAGTTGCATGTTGTAGAACAGCATGGTACAGCTGATAATAAATATAGCCCATGAACATCTTTCCATGTGGAAATGTGGCTGTGGATAAATACAAATGTAAGAATACCAAAGCTGTACTAGTGCTGGAATTGATCTACAACATACTTTTATTTCTCGGAGGTAATTCACTTGGGAATTTGTAAATATTATAGACCCCACAGAAAGGTATCAGCAACAAAATTGCTTGTACAAACAGCTTTACAGGTGAACCTGCTCCAGCAGGGCTGACCTGCTGGTGTGTTGTACGTGCAAGATACTGCTAAGTATGGACTGGCTGCCGATATTTAGATCTAAATATTTATGATGGTTTTCTCATCCTCTGCTGTTTTCTGTTCACATTATATAGGACTTAAGGACATTTTAATAAGTATTGGTTCAATCAGGCCACAATGGAAATATTTACTGAAGGCACAGCTAAACTATTTTAGCTGATGGAAATTTCCTATCTATTCCTGCAAAACACTGCAAGAGTATTCTCTGGTCTCAAGCAGTGGTAGAAATTAAGTAGAGCCTACAATCTTTCTTTTCCAACTCTACATGTACACTTAATATGTGTGGAAAGAACATTACACTGACAACTAAGCTTTAGGGTAAATCAGATATACTGTCTTCTACTTCACTGTATCAGCCCTGTAATCTTCAGTTATTTTCCCTTTTAACATCACATTCCAAAGCATACTTGATTAGATTGTCTAGTGGTAGGGGAGCATATGGAAAAAAATGGAATTATTACTTGCTAAAGAAAATAACAAACAGTAAATTAGGTCCAGTCTACATGCTGTTAGAGCACTGCTTGATTTTTACATTTCTTGATTTTTTAAATCAAATGCTTTATGATTTTAAGTATAATATTTATTATGTGAGGGGATGATTATGGAAAAACTGCACTCACATATTGTGTTTTATTAACTCAGTACATGTTATTTCGCATGTATGAAATACACTGAATATGTGGAAAGATACTGATTTGTTTCCTACCAAAAAAAAACCCAGATAACTTTTTGTGCACTTTTCAGTAGGGACTGGCAACCACCTTCTGTCTTCATAGCATGATATTTTTCTTGATATCTTAATTTACTTAATTTTTTGTCCATAGTAATTGTTCTGCTAATAGAAGTAAAAGCATAGACACAATTTTATTTTTGATAAAAGTTCTCAAGTAATTATACCTAGCTAGAAATGTTATAAGCTATATTCTGATTTTTATTAAGCTTCAATTATCATTCAATTGGAAGATTTAAGACTGTCTGTTGCTAACTTCTTAAAGACTTGCACTTAACATACCAAATCAGGTTTTTCTGCCACTAAATCTCCAGTATTTCAGAATTTAAATTAGTTGAAGAAATGTTGTCCTGAGGCCATTTGTATCCTTTAGCTACAAAGGTTCAACTAATGAAATTACTTATCGCACACATCCAGAAAAAAATATTAAGAGAGATGGAGGCATCAATTTTCAAATTATTTCCTTTAAAAAAAATGAGATTGCATAAAAAGATTTTCCCCAGGACAAATTGTTGAAAGATATATTTTTGGTTAGTGATAAACCCACGTAAAAACTCTGAATGCATTAGCTGCCAGATCTATAATTATTTCAGTACCAATGTCCAGCAGGACAACATGTAAATGTCACAGCTCTCAGATGCTGATAAATTTTTTTCAAAAGTCATCAATCTCAGTAGCTTGAAGCTGTTCAGGAAACTATAGTTTTCCTTAACATATGGTTCAGCAGTTTATTTTCAGCAATATAATCTTTTTCTAGGAGAGGTAGCAGAAGATAACTGCTGTATTACCACGAAAACCAACCACCAGTATTGTGAAGAAGTGTTCAACATCTATTTGCATTATATTAAAGCTGTCTGAAATATCTCTTTTAAGCATCTGACATATTTCATACTTTTGATAATAAAACTCTTTCCAGATAAGTTATATTGCAATATAATTCAATATTTCTGCTAATTATGATTTTTAGTTGGATACAGCAAAAATCATAATTTAAAAAAAAAGATTGAAAATTTTAATCGTTCAGGAATTTTGCAAAGTAATGTGAAACACATTAATGGGAAATAGTTTTCCTTGATTCAGTTCCATAGTTTTAGTGCTTCTTTTGGTGATAAAATGCCACAAAACTTTGAAAGGTCTCAACTCTCCCTCACAAAGTGGGACTTTGAAATCTCACTAGGTTTTGTCAAGCAGAAAACCTTTCCTTATCTGAGCTCTAGCTCCATGTACTTGAAAATTTGCAGAAGTTGAACTGATGAAAAAAAGTGGTTTAGTGCTTCTGCATTCCTGAATTTCTGTTGTCCAACATAGCTGACTGTTTTATTTCTGCACAGTGTACTTGTAATAAAGCAGACTCTGACTGTCAAGGTCAGAATTTTGTACACAGAGATTGCCCAGCCTCAACTGGTCAAACATTCTTTGTAGCTTCCCACCATTTGGCTAAATTTGGTACATCAAAATTGTTTTGAACTTGGAAGGAAACAATCTGGTAGAAGGAATGCAGCAGGAAGGAACACAAGTGCAATTCCTTGCAAGAGACTTACACAACAGTTACTTGGAAGATGCTGATTTTCGCACCTCCAGAAAAGTTACAGAGAGTAATGAATGAAGTTGCAAAAGATAAAGAGTAAGAGACATGGAAGCGCAGTTCTCAAAATTCCATTGTTTTCTCTTGTGAATGCCAGATGACTTGCCAGGTCCTTTCTATGGTTAAAGCTCTACCTTGGCTTCAACTGACTGCTGGCCATTGCCTTAAGAGAGGCCAGTAGTACATCAAGGTAGCAATCAGAATGCATCCTGGCAAAAGTCCATTAAAATAAAATGAAAACATTTTTCTACATTGCTATCATCGTTTTTGAAAACTCAGGAAAATATATCTCCTTTCTGTCATATTTTATTAGACAGAAGTCCCTCATCAATTGATCTTTAGTGAACAAACACTATGAACTACAATGAACTATAAACCTCCATATGTAAATAAAAGGAAGAGAGAGAGGTAATTTTTGTAGTTTTGTAAGTTTGTACCTTAGTTTTACCTATCAGATCTTCACAAACAACCTTTTTGAAGAGCAGAAGTACGTGTGAATATTGTCTGCTAGGGAAATAAAAGTTTGGCCTTCTAAAGAGAGGGAGAGAACTTGAGCCTATGTGACTAAAGCTAAGTGTATTTAGTCACACTCCACTGTGAGTGAAATTATACATTTAAAACTGCAAATGAAGTTTTGAGATAAATTCACCTGTGATCTGCAATCTATACAATATTTAGCCCCTCAAAATTTGAACCAAACTTGCAATGTTTTTTTTAAGTTTTTAATCAATATCATCAACTAGACAGTTATGATTAAGCAACTGCATTGTGAATGTTGTATGCTTGGCTAATCTTTTGTTTTAAGGAAAAGGGAGGACAACTCCAAGAAAAATGGGCTGCCTGGACAAGAGCCACCAGGAATGAAGTCAGAAGAACTGCTCAATAACTGAGGGAGACGTAATTCTGGCATTGGGAGATCACGACCCCTGACTCATTGACCAGTAACAGATGTAGCTAGCAAATAGAGTTCTGAGTACTAATTAATGAAACAGTTATGTAATCTGCAATAAATGAATGCTGATGTCTTTATCATGTAAAAAAAAGGTGAAGTTTTGATGATATGGGGGCCAGCTTTTTGTGAGTTACCACCTAACTCCCTAGTTTGTGCAAACTAGAACAAAAAGAAGAAATACCGCACCTCAGTGTGTGAGTTGGCCCTTGCCACTGGGTAACAAGCCAACATGCAGGACAACACAGATCAGGAAGCAAATTATCTATGATCCACAACCTTTTAATTGAGTTGTACAACAAACCAGTTCTCCTTCAGAATAATTGAAGCTGGCATGCAGAAACATCCAAATCTGTGCTTCCTTTATAGTGATGATAAATGTTAAATAATTATTAGAATGTAAACTATAACAAGCATAGTTCTGAGTCCATAAGGAGCAAATTAAAATGTAAATGTTAATCTCTACCTTCTTGCAGCCTATAATGATTTTGAGGAGGTTCCTATGTATAGATGCAGTATAACTTTCCAAGGTTGAATAAAAGTGTTCTTTATGTACTGTGGTAGTAAATTTCTCATTTGGATATTGTCTTTACTGCTGATATTTTTAACCAAGCTCTGTTTCCAGGTTTGAGTGTGGAAGACCAAAGAGGAAGGCAAATCGAAAGCAAGAAAGTCCATGTGCAAGACAAAGTTAAGACCAAATTTTTCATCCAGCTAAATACAGAGAATGACTGCACTTGAAAGTCAGAAGCTGTCCAGTCACACATCAGGTTAGTTACTATATTTCCTGACTTGAATGTATTTTTCACTTTATTTTGTGGACAGATCACTTGGTGGATGAACTGAGCAACAGTAACAAAGTTAAGTGTCCTTATGGAATTAATTCTGGCACACTTGATTACTGTATATATCTTCCATACACATAAATGAGACAAGGATTTTGGTCAGCAGAAGTTCCTTGTTAGTAGGAAAGATGGCAGAAACAATGCCCAGGCTTGGAAGATAATTAAGAATTCCTAAGGCTGAACAGCTGAGTTACTCAAGATTTCAAGGACAATGAATTTTGTCATATAAGTCAGTAAATTAATATATACAGATAGAAACATATCCAAAATCCTTTGAAATCAATGGATATCACTACAGAGCTTCAAATGAGCTCTATCATAGATCTTTATATGTAATCATTTGTGATCTCATGTGATCACATATTACTAATAGATAAAAGGAAAAAAGACAATGTAGATTGATTTTTTTTTCNTCAAATGAGCTCTATCATAGATCTTTATATGTAATCATTTGTGATCTCATGTGATCACATATTACTAATAGATAAAAGGAAAAAAGACAATGTAGATTGATTTAAGAGAAATTGCTGTTCCAAAGTAAACATGTTGTAAGAGAATCACATATAAAGAAGAAAGTGTTAAAATGTAACCAAATATAGAGAAAGTTCAGATCTAACTCAGGTACTGTTATCTAAGTAGTAGGACTGAACAGGCATATTAGTACTTATTCATTAACATTAATTTACTTGATGATATCTCTTGCCTAATAAACTTACTGAAATTTTAATCAAAGTATACATCAGTCCTTGCGTGTTGCTGCTTTCTTTCTCTGTTCTCAGGAGGCTGTGTGAGTCTTACGGACCAGAGAGAGGCAAAGTAGTAAAGGAGAGCTGCAGAGCACTAGTAGCAGCTATAAATATAAGCATCTTTATTAGAGTATAAACTAATTGAAACCACAGGGTCATAGATGTGCTTGCGTGGGAATGATAGAACTGCTATTGACACATGGAACTGACAAAAAAAAAAAGCTTTCATAAAACCTTTCGTGTAACATATACCTCTTTCACAAGAATTTTTTTTTCCTAATAAAGAGAAAAGCAGTGCTCAGAATACATGAATTAGAAGCAGCAAATTAGGGTAGATGAATGCAGCAGATGGTATGAGTTTGCCTGTATCAGACCACTTTGGTAAGCAAAGAAAGTCAAATATGTTTTCTGATTTTTCTTATGAGGCAGCTCACCTCAAATACTAGAAAGATACTTAAATTTAAGCGATATACAAGAGGTTGTTGTTTAGGCTCCCTCAGAGCAATCAGTGCACCTCTAGGTCTCGCTGCAGAGACTTTCGGTGTCATTTTATGCAAGGGAAGGCTCCACTGATTCTCCAATACCAGATAAGTATAACATCTAACACCAATGGTTTCATTTATTTTCTTAAACATATAATGTTATTTCAGATGCACTGATTGTCCAGGACAGGCAGACAGAGTTTGCAACATGTGACAAAAAAACCTTACAAAAGTCTTTCAAATATGGAAAGGCAGCTTAAAAGCTGGAGGGGATCTTAGATGGGACTAGGTAGCTTGAACCCATCATTTAGATACTATAGGTTTCTTCATTTCAGAGCTCAGTTTCAGCTCCTTGCTCTGTAGCGTGCCCAGGAAGGTTAAGTATCAAATGGTAAAAATGCAAGGAGAACCCAGATTTTCAGAGAAGGTTTTAACTGTGGAGCAGTAGTGCCTTTGCTGGTAACAGGCCATAGGCTTGGTACTGAGTTTGCAAGGCCCGAGACTAACTAGCTTTGTTAGAACTTTTCATTGCCTGCCTGCAGTTTTGTTTTGGCCATTTTATCTGCAAGCTGCTGGAGAGGGGAACCTCAATCAATCCCACTCCTACCAGTTTGATGCCAGTGCCAGAAGGCGATGCCCAGAGCCTGAAGCGGGATTGCAGGTCAACAGGAGAACACCTCAAGAGCAGCACAAAGGAACTCCAGCCTGTCTCTATAATAATGTACGTATAATGAGGAATAAGCAAAAGGAGTTGGAGACATGTGCCCTTGCAGGTCTGTGGTCTTATTGGCATCACACATGGTGACCAGTGTGCTGGAATGAAAGGTATTCCTCCCTGGAAGGACTAAAACTGGGACTGGTGACATGGGCAGTGTGATCAAGCGCACCCTCAGAAAGTTTGCTGACAGCACCAAGCTGTGTGGTGCAGTTGACACTGGAAGGAAAGGATGCCATTCAGAGGGACCTTGTCAGGCTTGGGGGGCTCATGCAGCCCCCAGGAGATTCAGCAAGGCTGAGTGCAAGGTCAGGGCAATGTAAAGCACAAATACAGGCTGGGCAGAGAATGGATTGAGAGCTGCCTTGAGGAGAAGGACTTGGGGTTACATCGTGTATCTGTGATTCTGTGATTCTGTAAGAGTAAGGCTTGCATTTGACTGTGTGGAAAAATTTATTTTGTTTTTCTAGTTCTTCATTTTTGCCTTGCACCAGTATAGTTTGATATGGATATCTGTAATGAGCAGTTTCTCTAGGCAGAAAGACAGATTTATGTCTCTAGTGCAATAATGTAATGTAAAGCAATACAGTACAATGCAATACCAGGGAAACAGCAGGGGTCTTGTGAAGTGATGGCACAGAACAAAACAGAGAGCAGTGCATGCATGTGATAAGAGGTAGGGCAGAATTTTAGAGACCCCATGGCAATGTACATCTCACCAATTGTCAGTTAAAAGAAATACAAACCAGGAGCAAGACAGAATTAGTTTTAGGGGTAAGAAGGAGAGCAATGAAGAAGTATATAACATAAGCAAAAAGCACCATATATAGTAAATTTGTATGTAATATGGAGCTGCAGAAAAATGAAGAAAGCAGCCTATGGATTCCAAATGTTACATTTTCCCAAAAGAATTCCAGAGGCTTATAACTTGTCATAGTACCCAATCATCTTAAACTAAAAATAAGCCTTAAAACACAATTTAGCCTGAAACTACCCACCTCAAAAGGAGTTGTGGAAGAGTAAGATCAAGAAAAAGGATGGAAACCAAGAAAGGTGTATATTATAACTTTAATTTTATTAGTAGCATTGTGTAGGGTTTTTTTTTTCTGATATAGAGGTTATTTTTTAATACTTAGCTCTAGAAAGATATCTTTTTCTGACTTGGAATGCCAAGATTTCAGTTATATTCACAATAAAGTCTTGAGTTTATATAGAAGATACACGAAACTTTTAGTTTAGTAGACATAGGCATGACAAACGCTGATGAGAACTTGCCTCCCACAGCATTTTGACAGAAGGTAACTGTTCTTCCTATGCTATTCACATGCAAAACCCTGGCAAAGCAGTGGCTTAAAGCCACTCAGGGGATTATGTTGTCATATCTATACTGAAAAGGAAAACATATCTGTTTCTTTGAAGTATGTATTCTGATTTCACTATAAACAAGACTGAGGTTTTTAAGAATGCCAAAATAACCTCTTTTTGGATGAATCCACTCTTTATGGTAGAAATAAGATCTGAACACCTGGGCAACTCAACAAACACAATTACATAGGACACCCATTTTACACTGGTAACAAACAGGACATGTGCTCAGACTGCTTTGTGTTTCTGCTGTCTTCTACTTACACTGGAGCATTTTAGATTTCTGTACTGAGGGTCTTCAATCTCTTTATGGGAGTGTTTTGTGGAATTATTCCTGAGCATCCTTCTATAGCTATATTACATGACTGCCTATGGGGATAGGATTCAAAGAATTGAGAGGTTTCTTTGATGTCGCTGTTGTACCCGGGACGGCGAGAAACGACACAACCAAGATCCGGAGAAAATGGCTATTTTAATTAATTATAAATTGGTTTATATAACTTGATTTACAAGAGTAGCATAGTACTATTGGTCCCTTGGTCAACCACCTCCTAGAATGATTGGTGGAGGCTATACAACACCCATTTGAAAATATTTTCCTCAGTGTACCATAACAATACTAACTGAACAACAGCAGGTGCAAAGATAAAGAATTAGTTTTCAAAAACTTGTAGCAGTGTTTTGCATAGTTTTCGTGAGAGACACAGAGTTCTCACAGAATGCTGCAGAAAGTTGAAAAATCCCTCTACTAAAGCTTTTCAGTGTCCACACTTTGAGGCTTCTATAAGCTATTATGCATTGGCAGAATAAAACCCCACGTTCTCAGTGGTATGGAAACACTATTCCTAAAGAAAGAATTCTTTCTAAATTTCCATCAGATGATCTAATGTGCATTAGATGTTATGATCTAACATCTCTCTCTGCACACTGCACTACTTGTAGAACTCAAACCTACAAGTGTGTAAGGAAATCTCTCTTCAAGTTTCTTAAACACTATTCCCTATTCAACCTATACTAAATATCTCTAGGATTTTCAGCCTTTGGAAAAGTAATCCTTTGAGGCTGACAGTAGCTTTTGCACTCAAAATCTTATAGTGGGCAAAAGGAAACACACCATATAGAGGGAGCTAAAATTTTCTTACTCCAGTTAGTATCTTAGTAGTAGAATAGTCTAAATTATTTCATTAATATCTAATTAATCTTATTAATAAAATAGTCAAAAAAGTTACCAAAAGCCTTCCAAGTTTCTATGCCTTGGATGTACTGTTAGATCTTCCCTATTCCCAGAGTCCTATAGGTGGTAGTTTCAGTCTTCAGTTAGCAGAATGGGAGGGAGGGGGCCAGTTCCCAGGTTTCACCAGCACACTGAGGATTTCACTGGCAGGAAATCATGCTCCTGGTGGCAATTTCTCCTTCCCCATTCTTGATATCATGTTGGGGCTACTTATATATATTCTTCTACTACAGCCTACATTCTTTTCACTGATACCAACCAAATTTGAACGTTGTGCAGTAGCCTTCCTCAGCCTCACTGGACCTAAAGGGCAGTTTGTTAATGTATTGAGTTTGTCAGGCAGGGCTTAGGTAGAAGGGGAAGACTACAGGGATTGCTTCTGTAAAAAGTGTCCAGAAGCTTCCCCTACATGCAATAGAGCCTATGCCAGTTAGCTCCCAGATGGACCCACCACCAGCCAAGGCTGAGCTCTCAATGACAGTGGTAGCACCTCTGGGATAATGTATCTGAGAAGGAGAAAATGTTGCTGCCCAAGAGCAACTGCAGGCAGGAGAAAGGATGAGAGCATGTGAGAAAAAAACTCTGCAGACACCAAGGTTGGTGCAGAAGGAGTGAGAGGAGGCACTTCAGGCAATGGAGCTGAGATTCCCCTGCAGCCTGTTGAGGAGACCATGGTGAGGCAGCTGTGCCCCTGCAGCTCATGGAGCTCCACAGTGGAGCAGAGATCTACCTGCAGCCCATGGAGGACCCCAAGCCAGAGCAGGTGGATGCCCAAAGAAGGCTGTGACACTGTGGGAAGCTCATCCTGGAGCAGGTTCCTGACAGGAACAGTGGGCCCATGGAGAGACGAGCCTACACTGGATCCAGTCTGCTGACAGAACTTGTGACCCCCCAGGGGACCCATGCTGAAACAGTGCATAAAGAACTGCAGCCCGTGGAAAGGAATCACACTGGAGAAGTTCATGGAGGACCGTCTCCTGTGGGAAGGTTCTTATGCTGGAGAACGGGAAAAGTGAGAGGAGTCCTTCCCCTGAGGAGGAAGGAACAGTAGAGACAATGTTTGATGAATTGACTGTAACCAGCATTCCCTGTCCCCCTGCACCACTGAAGGGAAAGAAATTTGCAGTGTCTTAAAGCCCAGGAAGAAGTGTGTACAGAGCTGGTCAGTGCTGTTTGCCTTAACATTTATCACTGATTTCCTTAAATCCTAAATCTTACTTTTACCAAAATACTTTGAAATAAGACAAGTAACACAACAGAGGAATCTAAATAGACTCATGTTAGTTTTAGAGGCCAATTTTGTGACTAGTCTTGATGCATTCACCTACAAAACTATAATAAGGGTGATATAACATTTAGTGCTTATAAATTCATCACTCTTGACAACAGTTACAAGCTTGATCATTTTATTCACTTGTTAGCAGAGGATGAAATAGCACCATGATTGCACACAGTGAATCCTCTGCATAAGACTGATGGGTATAAATCAGGGGAGGATTTGACCGTGGTATGATTGATGTAATGTTTCTAGCCAACTGCTCTTAATTCTTAATGTGCCTAAATGTATTTACATATAAATGTAAATACATTTACATCAACACAGTGCTAACTGGGGACAAGATATTTGTGTCTTTAACAAGTCATCGCCATCAAGGGACATGAAAGCATGCCAGCTTCCATCACCAGCAATTTTTGGACCCATAATTACTTGGTGTGTATTACACATCAGAAGACAAATAGTATCTTTGGGGGTCTATTAAAATATTGTCCCAAAGACTGAATGTTTTCTAGCATTGAATTAACACTGTCTTTGTTCTGGTGCATGACAAATGAGACAAATCTTGAGCAAATATCTGATTAGTAGAAGATAAAATTAACCTATTACAGCCACAATTAGTATTATAGCAGTAGACTTTTAGTGTCCTGCTGACCTTTAATTTAATCAAATGAAATAAAATCTGAAAAAAAATCTGAAATCTGTCATTGGGGGTTTCCAGTTACCATAGTCCATAAATAGGATTGCCTAGGTTAAATGGCTACTTTTTCAAACAATTGATAATAATAGAACATCATAACGTATTGTTAAAGCTAATTATTTGAGCCAAGTTCCAAAAGGAGAAAGCTAAAAATGTGCATGAATAATCACTAAGCTAAATTTATAAAAGTGGTACGAACATTTCTGTTGGTATGTCCACTACATATAGAAATACTAGAGAGGATAAGGATAAATAAGACACCAAATTCTAAGTTACTTTATAAAAAACCATCATCAAGGGACTAATGTTTCAGATATAGAACACAAATGATAGACTTAACATTATTGTGCCATACATCACTATGTGATCAGACTATATTCTGGTAGTATTTCCTTATGTAATTCGCTCTAATTTTTTCACTAAACTTGTGACAGCTTAGGACAGCAGTGAAGAGTGAGCATACCTATTGTGTTACCTACATTCTAGAAAAGCGGTGTGTCTTACAATGCCACTGTTATTGTTTGATAATTCATTCTCTCCCTATATCTTATCAAACTAGCTATGATATGCTTGGCTGTTGGCTTGGAAATATGGCTAAGGTCTAACAAACATGACCAGGCTGAAGTAGATACAGTAGATAAACCATCATTAGTGTATCACTAGAATTCATTTACAAACTACCAAAAATCATTCATGGTTCACTACAATTTCTGCCTGTGCATGCATCTGTCAGTGGGATCTTATCTTTCTCTTGTAGGAGGTTTATCCTCATATTCAAGATGGCAGATGTATTGTTGTCTTGCAGTAGCTTTGGAGAGGCTGTCTTCCTCTGAAACTAGTTTCAATTCCCAAAACTGTCTATGCCTTAAGTTTGTTTAATTAGGACCTAGGAAATCTCAGTGTGGTGCTTCCAAACCATACAAATATTGATATATTTTAACATCTCTGTTAAAACCAAATCCAAACCAAACAAAAAAATCTCAAAAACCCCAAAAGCAAAATGATCAAAACCAAAACAAAAATGCAAACCCAAACCAAACAATTTCCAGAGTTCTTCCTTCTTTCATGTTTGGCTGTCTCCTCACATGTTCTCATAAGGTGATGTTTGGCAAGTCTCAATCAGCTACTTCCTTCATTGATAGGTAATTTCCTAATCCTTAAGTCTGTAGTAGAGCAAAGTATCTTTCACTCCATGTGCTGCCTTTGTTTTCTTTCTATCGCCACTCCCTGTGTTCCTCAAGCAGTCCCCAGCAAATGTCCATTTTCCTTTGGTGGCATGTGAAACAATGTTCAGATAAAACAGGAAAGTCAGTCTTCTCCACTTCTACAGCCCTGTTGTCTCCCTTTCCTCCCTCTTCTAGGCAATGAAAAGAATGGGAAAACACATTTACCAGAAAAGAGAGCTGAAATGACCACAGCTCCTTCACTCCTCACTGGCAGAGCCCAACAGCATCCATCTCCTCAATACTGCGACAGAGAGAGCCTTTTATGCTTCCTTCTCTTCTATCTCTTCCTTCATGCAGCTGTTGTAACCCTGAGGTTTATGAAGGTGTTCTCACCAGTACTTATTTGTAATGTTAATCGCATCTTTCCTGATTTGATAGAAGGGTCTGAATTCATGTTTGAGTTCCCCCAAAAAGTAGTTCAAGAGAGATGACTGCTTCTTTGGCCTTGGCCTGTTTTCAAGAAAGTCAAAACTGTCCTTTAGCAGGAATGAACACAGAGATGTAAATTCTCCTGAATGATTTGCATTCCATCACATCTCCAGGTTCCCATGTAAGGCTTGACTGCTGTTGCTAAACTGCTATGACTTCTAAGGGAGTCCATCTAAGCTGAGAGAGGCAAGAAAGGAGGACACTGTGCTGAGTGCCCCATGATTTGATGCAAGATTTTATGCCCTAGCTTCAATAAAAGTCTTCAAAGAAAGGGCATTTGTACTCACAGCTTTCCTAAGAGATGGCCTTAAATTTGAACATCCAGTGCATCTCTATTCTGGCATTTGCAGATTAGACATTAGACATGTTTTAAATTTTACAAGCAAGGAAGCTGTTGATGTACCTATGCTCTTAGCTTTATTTTGACACTGTCTGTGTTTTCCTTGGTGCCCTAAGCAGTTTCTCTGCCGGTCCTGGCACCAGCTTAGATGTTGGGAAAGAGCTGTGCTGGTGACATGGGTTACAGGATAGGGCAGGAAGGCAGAGAAGTATATGTGAGACTTTGTGGCCTAAAAAGTGTGAGTGCTATGGATAGGTAAAGCAGGTTAAGACAAAGTCCTGGTTTCAGCAAGGGCAGAATGAAATTTTTCACCATAGCCATGAGGAAGCGAAGCCTAGATCTGCGTGAGTGTGTCTAGGTTGTTGTTCTACCCCACCTCACATCATCGCTGGGAGGTTGCAAATAAGAGACTCAGGGTTCTAGGAAGAAGGTGGGAATGGTTTCCCGTCAGGGGAAAAAGTGGTGCACAGAGGGTCTGCCCACAATTGTTTTTTATTTTCCTGGGCTTGGTGAACATTTTTGTATGTAAATCGCCCTCTCTTTGTACACTTTTTTTATTAGTAATGTTGCTGTTAGTGTTTGTTTTCTTATCTGACTGCTATTTCTGGTAAAATGTTCTTATCTTGACCTGTAATCTCTGCCTTTTGCCTTCCACCAGAGGTGGGGGGGAGGGGAGTGGCTCATGTTTTCAGTTTAGTGGGAACACTAAATTGGGGAGTACTGTTCCCAAACCATGACAGATAATAAACTACTGTTTGAGTTCGTTCTGTTCATAAGAGCTAAACAGAGGAGGAAAATATTCCTAGCCAGTACTGTCTCCTTAGCTCTCACCCTTCCCCTAACCTAAAAGTCAATTTGATTTCTTCAGAATTGAACTAGACTGTGAATATTCATATTAACATTGTGGCTGATAATGCAAGGCAATTTTGCAACCAGAATATAATTAATTAAAATAATATTTATGTGTCTCCAGGATTACCAGAGGCAAAAATCTTGGACAAGACTAAGCCAAGATATTTCTACATTGTCGTTTCTACTTTTCTTTTGTGTTTGTAGGTGCTGCATTTCACTTAGTCTCCAATACTTAAATTTAGTGTTGTCCTGAAAGATTTTAGGAACCTCTGAAAAGCATATACATATCTAATAAGTAGGAGAGCCCCACGCCTATTTCATTAAGTTTTGCTTAAGATTTTCAACAGGGAGGATCTGTTAGACCACAAGAGCTGTTATATTTGTAATTAGTACATTATTGTAATGTAGCAAAAACTATTAACTTCAACCTTTCCCAGCATTAAAACACACTAGCAAAAGGCAAAACACCCAACTGATTAGTCTAGTTTTATGAAAATTGTCAATAGCTATTCTTTGACACTCCCCCCGCCTCTGAATGAGAATCTGTTTAGAAAAAGCAATTCTAAAATCAAATCAGGTTACTTGGAAACATGCTAAATACAAAATGCAGTTCCTACTGCCACTGCCTAAATAGCCAGAATGACATACATAACCAATGCAGATTTGACCTCAGCTCTAATACCTCTTTCCTAAGAACATTACTCCCTAGAATTATCATCAATGGCTACCAAGTTTCTTGCAATCATTAATGAACTGTGTTTAAATCAATAAGTTCTAAAAGCTTCTGTACAAATTGATTCTTGCTTTTAATGTCAAGTGAATTTAAAAAAGTATGTGAAAGCTATAATCATCCTCTGCTCTGAAAACTCCAAATCTGTGTTTGCTAGTTTGTAAAACTATCATGAATCCTGTTTCAGAGAACAGGTATCATTCTCATACTTCCTCTGAGTTTTCTTCCCAGTATCACTTATGTCGAAAAGAAGATGAAGCATCCAGTCAGGGTCTGAGCTATTTATTTTTGACACTGTATGGCAGTTTTATGAAACAACTTCAGGGACATTTCTTTTCAGATTGATGCCAGAAGTAAGTTAAACCAAAAATAAACAGGATCAATATAATTTTATAGTATATGAATTACCATACACAGGCTTAATATTTATGTTCATTTGAGCAGAAGCAGATTGCAATTTGGATTTATACAGCATCTTTCATATTGAAGATATCTTAGAGCAATTTACAATCTAAGTTATACACTAGCAAGGCACTGAGTATGAAAGTAAATACGTGCTCAGCAATAGCTCACATATATCTGTAGAGATTTTTATTGAGGAAAAGATGTTGGACCTCCATACATTTTCAAACATGCCACAAATTGAACAACACAAATGATCAATCACTAGAGTTATAAAAAAATGCATTAATTAATTGAACTATATAGATATTGCCAGATGTTAAACTTCACACATTTCACAAACTAAGACCTTACAGAAATGCTTGGTTCTGTGAGCAGTCACTGAACTGCAGAGGCTTTGCTGTGTTAACACGGTCTTGTATACATAGTCCTTTAGGGGCTCACCTTTCTCCTAACAGTAATCTTACTTAGTTCATAGAATGATCCATATCCTAGTGGGACTTCAGTAAGCTTTGAAAGCTGATCCTTTGTTTGGAATTCATACACCATATTTTCTAAGAAACAGCTGCTCCTTAGAAAAAAACTAAATTCTGATAAGTTTTGCACGGCTCTAAGGATTTTTATTTGTCTCTGCATTGGCTTTTTGGCCACTATTTGTAAACTATTTTTTATCTCTTGATGCATTCATATTTTATCTCTATTTTCAGACTGCCCGTATCTCTTCTGTATTATTTCCCAGGCAGCAGTTAATATAACTGCTAGACTATGTGTTAGAAATCTTAGAAGAATATTCATAAAAATTCCTGCCCTAAGCCAATATCAGCATGCTTCTGAGAATGCTTCTGAACTTCAGATATTCACAGTCTGCCTTGAAGACATTTTTCTGCGGCATTTGTAAAGTTTTCAAGTCTTAGTACACTTGAAAATATGAACCAATAAAATTTGAAGTACTCCTTGAGATCTCTCAGGTAATGTCACCTTTTTCCTCATACTTCAGCAGAAACTCCAGGAGTTCTTTCCCACGCAAAAATCCAGGGATGGATTTTGAGGGGGATAAAGAGAAACTGAGGTACTGGTCTCTGCTTTCTTATCATCTTGCTATTAGACTTGAGGACAGCCCACCTTTTTTGGCAACCCTCTCTTTTACTGTTTATAGGCCAGATTTTGAGTTCATGCGTCTTGAGCTCAGTCAGTATTCAACAAAGATCAGAACAAAGTGGCCTTTTCTTTCCTTCTAATTTATCTCTATTGCCTTCTGACAAGTGGTTCTTTGTGAATAATCTCCCAGCTGTCCAATGGTACCAGTTCTCACTAGACCTATGTCCATCCAGATGTGTCCCTGGTGTTAAATTGACAATTTTTCCTTGACAGTGAGCATTTTCAAGACAGCAACAGCAAGTATACATAGTCTCAGTGCCAGATGGCTTTTGCATACTGCCTAATTTCAATTCCATAAGGCCTAAATTGTAATTATACATTTCACATTCATTGCTGCTTCCCTCTACATATAATGTATTTAAGTGGATTCTGACATCAGAATACATTTATGAAGTATGGTAAACCCTTTCACATAACTGACGTCTCCATTTTCTGGTCCAGAAATAATAATGTCATCTCCATGAAATACCGTCATCATTTGCTTAGAAATTCTGCTTAGTCAGGTATTTTGGGGACTTTGGTGTGCAATTAACTCTCATATTATTAATGTTATTGTGATGCATTTGAAAGAAATTCTCCTAGAAAATTAAAAAAATATCACTGAGACATAATTGGATGAGATAGAATCATTTCATCAGAAAACTTTTCTTGAAAACTCACCATGGTATGTACGCACTTATTTTAAAACCCTGTAAATTACTGACTTAGTAACTGAGATTTACTGTTCATGACAAAGGATAATCTCTTTCCAGGTAGCATGATATCAAATTGTACTTTCATGCATTTGTTTGAAACATACTTATTTTGGTCACAAAACCCCATTATTTTGAGCCTGGACAGATTGGTGACAAAGATTATTGTTAATGAGCATTTACAACAGTCTCCTTTAGAATGTACTCAAGATTTGCAGATAAATTGGGTCTCAGATTATGTCACTGACTACTCCCCTTTTTGTATTAAAATTAACTCCGCTGACAGGAAATATCCTGTTGCATATACTAAGTTGTGATTTTAATTAGGTGTGAAAGAATAATAAATTAGACATATCTCTATGCCCAATATCTAATAAGTATATAGCATGGACATTAATGAAAGTTTCAATAGTCTGGTTAAAAATATATTGCTTCTGTTGATTAGGCAGACCTGGCAAAGGGGTATTAGGGATGGCAGTAGCCATCTCACCCCAGCACTCTGCCTATACTTCCGAGAGATTTTACAGAAACATATTTATTGTATGTTCTATCTAGAAGTTAGACAAGTAGTATTGACCATAATAACAAGGTAATATTAGTAATGCAGACCTCATGTTTAGAGATGTTTACAAATAATAATGAATAGCATTCTATTCTTTGTTATTTTTATTGCAATCAAAAATTAAAGAGCAGCATCATCAATCCACTGCTCTGGATATCATGTTCATTGAAAATAACTGCAAAGAATATTTCACCTCTCACTCCAAATACATCCTCCTGAAAAACCTAAAAATATTATCAGTTACAAGGTGAAGAGAAAGGATTCAAAACAAAAGTTTAAAGTGCTCTCACAAAATTCTCTTGATAGCAGTTCTGCAGCTGAGAACTCTGCTAGAATATGTCAGCTATTTCAGCTGTTGTATAACTAGATAATTGAAGCAGGTTTTAGAATAGTTAAAAATACCTATATTTAAACAAATAAATTCAAACCCAGTGTTACAAATTAGCAGCCTAGTGAAATATGCTTGTAATTAAATGTTCATGTTTATTTTCAGTTCATATTTATACATTTTTACAACACACTTATACATCTGCATTCTTGCTTTTATATATGTTTATATCTATACTGGGAAGATACTAAATTTCGGAGAAACAAAACTAAAATAAGATCATCATTTTCAAAATAAGAACTCTGCATCTAAGAGAAAATGGAGATGAAGTATGTTCTGAATTGCTGTGGACAGAAATATTGAAGCGAAATAACTCAGTATTCCTTGGAAGAAGAGGTGCATTATGAAAAAAAAATTGTTTCTCTCAGAGCTCCCTAAATGAGGAAAACTGTTAATGACTGAATAATACATTCAATTTGCCTGAAAAAATACTGACCAGTTTAGTCTTTTGTGGCACTGAAAAATTGGTAGGGAAACTTGGGGTTTCTTTTCAGTGTTTTGTAGTATTCACACAAACACAACATGATTTCAGCAATTAGGAGATTGGAACAAATGGTTTTTCTAGTACAAGACTGGGTAATTTAAAGGATAAGTATACCACTCTATTAAACAATTATTTTCTGGTGGTCTAAAGAACGTGAAATCTTCACCAGATTTACTCTAGTTGAATGTTAAAGACTGTAAGTGAAACTATCACATATATTTTTTTCCTAAAAAAACCCTGGGAAAGATAAAGGAATAGTTCAGATGCCTGTTACCTGAAATTTGGTATTTTTTTAAAAGAATATATATTTAATTAGGTCTTGACACTGTGTAAGATCAGCAGTAGTGAAAATGTCCTTGTATTACCAACACTGTTTTCAGCACAAATTCAAAACATGGCCCCGTAATAGCTACTGTGACTAAAACTCTATTTCACCCAAAACCAGCAAAAATATATAATAAATAATTTAGCACTAACGGTGCTTTTGCAAAGTTTGCTGGGTCATTTAATGTTTGTTTAATGTACAGTATAAAAAGCAAATTGATAAGAACATTGTGATTATATCTAAGATTGCAGTGAAAAAGCCTTAGAGAACCTGCATTAGAGGTGGAAGTTGCAGAGGGTCTGGCTGGGTTGGAGGTAACGTTCCCCATAGCAGCCCTCATAAGTGCTGTGCTTTGTATTGGTAGATGGAATGGCGCTGGTTACACCAACAGTGTTTTGGCCACTGCCAAGAGCTGCTCCCACAGCATCAGCACCGTCTCCCCAGCATTCCCATAACCCCAAAAGCCAGCAGGCTGTGAGCGGGCAAAAGGCTGAGAGGGGACAGAGGCAGAACAGCTGGCTCCAGAGATACTGCATACCATAGAGCATTGTGCTCAGCAATAAAAGCTCAGAGAAAAGAGGAGACAAAGGGGGCATTTGTTATTAAGGCTTTTGTTTTAGTGAGAGATCGCTAAGCGCACTGAGGCCTTACTTACCAAGAGATTGCTGGACAATGACTACTGATGGGAAGTAGAAAACAAATCCTTTTGCTTAATCTCATGTGCTTGCACATTTGGCCTTTTCTTTTTCTTTACTAAACTGCCTTTATCTCAACCCATTTTCATCTTATTTTCTCCATCTGAGACGAGCAATTGAGGGAGCAGCTGAAGCCAACCATGACATTGAAGTTAAAATACAAACTGGAATGATTTCTTGATTTTTTACATTGTTTTATACTTTTAAAAGCCATCAGATGAAGAATGGATGACACTCAATCCTGCTTCAAAGCAATTGAACATAATTGAAAAAGTAATATATTTTCTTTTAGTAAAGTATTTTGAGATAATACTGCCTTTCTTGGAGATGGCAGAGAAGAAAAATTAAAGAGATTTTTAGTTCTAAACTTTGTGTTTTATGATTTGCCCACATAGACTCTTGATATAAAAATCCAAATAATGAAGGCACTGTAAATCATATATTTACCATGCATTCAATTTCAAAGCCTAATTGATTTACTGGTGTGAGGCACTGAGAGTTTCAGAACTTCATTTTACTTCTAAGTAATATTTTTTTTTTTCTGACCTTCTCATGAAGATTTTCAAAGTTCTGTTGAAGATATTCATTTTAGTGTGCTTTGTAAGGATATATTTTAAAACAATAACACACATTCACTGCTCTTGAATGCATCTTTGGGGACATATTAATAATACCTAATTATTTTTCTGTCTGAGAACAAGAGGTTTTTTTGTACTTCAGTATTATATAAACATTATTTTTCTACCTATGTTGTAAGTTCTGAGATAAGCCAGTATTTTACAAAACTAGGAAAAAATTATCAAATGACAGTTTTAATGTATGTTATAGTCAATGGGAAGGTTGCCTTCTGATTTCAATGTGGTTTGCAGTCTTGAGTTTCAAAGATATTTTCACATTTAGTGCATAAATTTTTAAAGGAAAAAGTTCATGATTTCAGAGACTTTCAGATGATTAAGAGTATTGAACTATGTTCTTATTCTGAGTTTATTTATGGGGAATCATTTCCATTGACCCAAGTTAGGAATCTAAACTTCGGTCTTGTCTGAAATTGGCACGTGCTATCCTTCTTTTTTGTAAGAGAGTTTTCTGCTGGGTAAATATCCTTCAGGGATTAATTCTCTGTGGCATCAGGGAGGAATCAGTATCATGAAAAGGAAAAGGATTGTCAACATGTATGAGTGGGATGATGGCAATGCTGAAGTAAATAGGCGTAAACTGGCACTGAACAGCACTAACAGAGACCTGATTACACAGCATATTTTTAAATTTCTAAATTTATAAATTGCTCTGTTTTTTGCCTCTCTAGGCCATGACTGTAAAATATGCATATATAAGTTATATCAGAAGATAGAGGAGATTGAGATACCAAAGGCAAGTTGGTGAACTATTTTAAAATACATAGTTTCACTAGAACTAAGATTTTTGCCGAAGTCCATTTTCCCCAGCTGACTAAAATAAAGAACAAAGACACAGTGCATTTTAAACTTCATATGTAGGAACTAAAATTGAACATTAAGTTATAGAACACAGTATTTCTGGTAGAAATCCTTTCTCTTAATGGAGAAGTAATACATTTTTTTAATATATTTTCCCAAAAAAATAACATTAAAGAAATTCCATCATGAATAAAACATGTTAAAACTCATTCTTATTAGCTGTCAGATTTATTTATCTAAATGAAGTACAGTGGAAGGTGGTTGCCATAACTACAGCAGAGCTCTGGGATAATTTTTCTTCTTCTTAATTGTTGCATATTTGTATATAAACAGCCTAAGAATATCTTACATTTTTAGTCTGAGACTTTAAAGCAACAAGGAAAACTTTGAATTTGAACCTCCTGCTGACAGAAGAGTAGTCTATATAAGGAAACATGATAAATGAAAACTTGCCACTGTAGAAAGATGTCTATAGCTGTCTGCATGAAACCATTCTTCTCTGCAATATATTGATTAAATACTTTGCAGTATATTTACTTACAAAATATTCATAATCATATCAGACTTTGGAAAGTTGAGGTATCTATAGTTTTTTTCCCTAGGAAAATCACATCAAATCTTATATTCTCTGAATTTCAGAGGATTAAATGTGTAGAAAGAGCAACTCTTCTTCAAAGCTTACTGTGACATGTGGCATCTGACTTTTATCTAGTTAGTGTCATCATCGTCCTTTTGTTTAGCAGAATAGCGCTACTTGAAATGCATTTTCAACTTGTTCAATTTTATATTTTTTCTTAAAATTGAATGCAGACTTTAAAATAGGTTCATCATGAAAATGTCAAAGACAGTATGGAATTTTAATACATTACTTTATATCATATTTTGCAATATCATTATTCTTGTACACATCAAGTAGTCAAGAAGATGGTACAGTTATGCTCATTAACAGAAGAGTGAACCCACATATATTAGTATTAGGGTCAGTACTCATTTCTCAGGATTAATAGTTAATGACCTAACTTCTTAATCTGGCATGGCATTGAATATCAAAATTTGATCTCATCTGTATCCTTGGAGTTCAAGGAGTTCATTGTTCTAACTGCCTTCCAATGCCTGCGATAACTTTCTATAGATTCTCTCTTTGGGCCACAATCTACCACAAAATTCTCCCACTTTATGACTTTAGTGAGTATTTTTCCAGAGTAATGATGTCAGGATTCGGTCTGTATTGATCTATGTGAACTGAAAAACTACTGGTGATGCACAATCACATTTAAATATTGCTATTTCCTAAGTGACCTAGCAAAACTGAAATCTGGCTCTGGCTTTATGCATTCACACAAACACAACCTTAAATGAGACTCTGCTTTCTAGAGTTTAAAATACTCAATTATAGTAATTATAATCAATTTTGAAATTGGCAGACTTCCAAAAGTTGTTTGCTGTTGTATAAAACAGAACAAAACTTTTTCTTCTTTGTATTCAGGAAAAGACTTATTTAATAGTGATGGTAATCTCCTGATTCTTGCTTATTTCTTTCTCACAGAACATCTGCACACTACTAAAAATAACGCATGACTTGAAAGGATTTTATGATCTAGTTTTGTATAAATTTTGACATGTACTGCACTACATTAAAATATAGGTTTTATTGTAATAGAAATTTTATACATACATACTACCAGGGTATAAAATTTGTATTTAAGGAAGTAATAGTCTTTGTTTCGCACCTAGTGATTTTGATCTTATTGAAGAAAATTCTCTCATTATTTTATTTGCTCAGGTATTTAATCATTCATGTACTGGCAGTGCAGCTTAAACAAATTGAAATGAGATGTTTAAACACATCTGTCTCAGATGATAATTTATAGTATTTCAGAATCTGGATGATTTGCTCTTTAATAGATCTTTTCTCTTCATGAATTCTATATTTATGACACAAATCTGATTTCACAGCACTCAAGAATAATGAGGTCAGTAAGAAATCATTTTTAAAGGTAGATGACTTTTTACCTTTTAACAATGTTTTTGAGCTAATCTTATTGTTTCGTACAGTTATCAAAGTAACAGCTAAAAATTATGTCAAAGGACACAAAACTATGTAAACTCAGCTTTGCTAATAGGCCTACATAGCCCCATTTTAGGATACATATTGCTCTTGTAATAGCACTCATCGTCCAGCACATTGCAAAACTAAATTTACAACAAATAGTGTTTTCCTTCTTCTTGGGATGTGAAATTGAATTTATGAGTACTGTGTTCTTGTATTCCCGGTCAAGACATCTCTGTGTTATATATTTTCTACTACCTTTCTAGCCTTATTTTGCCATTTTGATTGTCCTTTTCTGCCTTGCAGTGCAGCAATGACAGAAGTTTCAGTCAAAAAAAAATTTCGCTATTTGACTTCTTTAAAAAGAGAATCAAAACAACTCTCTTCCAAAATAATGTTTCACCATTTTTACTGGCAATTATTTGTCTTTTGTACTGTGGTCATATTCTCCTCATTCAGGGCTGTATTGCTTTTGTGATTAATTATATTTTTCCTTACTTACAAGGGATAAGATCACAGGTCCATTATGAATTCTCATTAATAATCTCAAATATATAAACCTTGAACTTTACACTTTTACAATCTACTTCATCCCTATTATTGCAGCTTCCAATATAGGTTATGTCATCTTGCTATGTATAGATGATTCAAAATTCATGTCATAAATACCCTTCACTGTATTTTCGTAGTTTGCTCATCACTGACATTTTCAAAATGTTTCCAGAACTGATTCTTTATGACATTGCTTGCAAACATCTGTCATGGTTTAACCCCAGCTGTTAACTAAATACCATGCAGCTGCTCAGTCCCTTTCCCTACCAATGAGTTGGGGAGGAGAATCAGGAAAGAAAAAAGATAGAACTAGTGGGTTAAGATAAGAACAGTTTAATAATTGAAACAAAATTAATAATAATTAATAACAATATTAATAAAGAGAGGGAAATAAATCCCAAGAGAAACAAGTGATGTACATTACAATTGGTAATCACCAGCTGACTTCCTCCCACTTCCTAGTTACTCCTCCCAGTTTATATACCAAGCATGCTGTTCTATGGAATACCATTTTGGCCAGTTCAGCTCAGCTATCCTGGCTGTACTCCCTCCCAGCTTCTTGTGCACCTGTTCACTGGCAGAGGATGAAAAACTGGAAAGTCATGGACTTAGGGTAAGCACCACTTAGCAACAGCCAAAACATCAGTGTGTTATCAACTTTATGACTTCCTCCCACTTCCTAGTTACTCCTCCCAGTTTATATACCAAGCATGCTGTTCTATGGAATACCATTTTGGCCAGTTCAGCTCAGCTATCCTGGCTGTACTCCCTCCCAGCTTCTTGTGCACCTGTTCACTGGCAGAGGATGAAAAACTGGAAAGTCATGGACTTAGGGTAAGCACCACTTAGCAACAGCCAAAACATCAGTGTGTTATCAACTTTATTCCCATACTGAATACAAAACACAGCACTGTACCAGCTACAGAGAAAAAAATAAGCTCTATCCAAGTCAAAAATCAGGACAACATCCATTCCATAAGTTCTCCTTTTCAAGATCTGCAATGAAAACAAGGCAGTAGGTCCTTTAATTATTCTACAGTTCTTGAATTAGGTTACATTTTCAATATCTTCACATTCAGGCATAGAAGTCATGTAACCTAATTATTTTAGCTAATTATAACTGCTAATTATAGCTGCTTTCTGACACATCACTTTTTAAGGAATATAAGTAGAAAAAGGAAGTAATACTCTGCTCTGATGTACATCACAGAATATCCTGAATTGGAAGGGGCCACAAAGAATATCAAAGGCCAACTCCTGGCCCTGCACAGGACAGCCCTAAGAAATACACCGTGTGCTTGAGAGAGTTGTCCAGCACTTTAACTGTGGCAGGCTTGGTGCCATAACCTCTGCCCTGGGAAGACAGTTCTAGCACTCTGAAAAAGACCAGGTCGCATATCTTTGTGTATTACATAAATTTTTAATATATTTTATTATTCTCCGTAGTATGTTTTGCTTGTTAAATATGTCTTTTGCTTAAACTCACTGTGGTTTTATTTTTTACCCTTTGCTTCTAGTAAGGCTCAGATTCCACATGAAATATCATGAGCATATTAATATATTACCATGAATCAGCTAAGCTATTAAAACTAGATACCTGCATACAAGCTAACTTTAGTTTAGTTAAGAAAACATAGATAAGCTAAGTCAGTTCTATTTGAATTTTTCATGGCATTATGGACATTTCAGTGGAATTCACCAGTTGCATCTGATGAATTTTTTTCTACTAAGGCTTTCCTGTAGACTGAATGAATTAAGTGTGTAGGGACCACTCCTGAAGTATTTTAACAGTACTTTCCCATGGACCATAATGTATGAATCCCAAATTATCAGGTTTATGTGACTTCTTGAAACATTACACACCCAGATGCAGTATTTCTGGTGATGATATACTAGTACTGTAATGAAACTTTGATCCTTTAGTCCTTTCTGGTAGTTTTTCTTTGCAAACCAACTACTAACAGAAATTCTAGGATTCATCTGTACCTCATTGTACTGCTTCCTTATAACCCACTCACCAAGGATCGTATGATGCGTTAATTCACAACTTCTTGTTTGAAAAAATCTTCTCAAGGCATTGGACTTTTCTAACTGAAAACACTGCTTACCATGCTTTACTATTGTCTGTTCTCTTCCAGAGAAAGACTACTGTAATGATTTCTTGAAAGAATCAAACACCTTAATTTAAGTAATATTTTAGGAAAACATACATTTAGTGAATAAAAAGAGCAACATAATTCAGAAGTAAATGCATGATTAACAGATCATTTTGTTCCCAAGTTAACTTTTGTAAAGTTGGCACAAACTCGCACTTTCAAAACAGAGAGAACATTTCAATATGAAGCAGTATATTCACAAAACATCATTAAAAATTTTACAACTTGAACTGTTAATCAGATTCACAAAACAAAACATCATGGCATTGATAAGAAGGTAAAACAATGTATTCAAGTGTATTTATTTGTGATCTTATAAGTAAATTATTATATATTTATGAAAGTGTTGGAGATTCATATTTAATTTCCAAAATTAAAATAAAAAAAAAAAGAAAAGAAAATCAGATTTCTATGTACTGAACAGATTTCTAGGTCTTTTTTTGAACTGAATATAGTTCAATTTTTTTAAAGTGAAAAACAGACGCAGGAAGATCATCTACAATTACTATCATGCAATATATACAATAAATATCCAAGAGAGACCATCAAGCACAAAATATAGGAGTTGTGTTCTATAAAAAGTGTCACAGAATAATATTAATCAGGAAATGGACTTTAAAACAAATACATTTAAAAAACCCAAACAAAAAACAAAGAAGATTTACTTTCCTTTCCTGGATAAAAATATCCATGGTTATATTATTACAGAAGAGTAGTTTGCAAATCAACTCTATCTTAATTTCACTCTTCTGTAAAAGGATTGCCTTTGTTAATGTGGTGATGTGTTATGTTAGTCTCATTGACACCTTAGGCAATATCAGCAGAAACACATTCTTCAGCAAATTATTCCTTTTTCTAATTGACCTCACTATCACAACTTTTTGTATTAGTATGTAAATTATTATTTCCTATCTGAATTTCAGGTTATTACTCTTGCTTTTATCACCTTTAGTAATTTTAAATAATTCCTCCCCATCTTCTTTGTTCCCACCTATTGAATTTTTATAGGCACTTATAACTTACTAACTAATCCACTCCTCCTCTTCTTCATCTTTTCGTCCCATCCCTCTCTCTTCTCTACCACCTCTCTGTAATTCATACTAATATTTTTGTTGTATTAATATCTTGACGTCCTAATATCAACTTTGCCAGTTTTTTAAAAGGAAATACAAGAGCAAAGAAAAACACTTCAAAGACATGGCAATCACGCTACATAGGGTAACCATAGATAGGAACTATTGCTTTCAGAGAAGTTTTTAAAGAACGTCAATAATGGTTAAAACCAAATCTTGCTAATTCTTGCAGCTTCCCAGGAAGAGTGCAACAGTTTACAGTCAGGGAGCAGCATCTTCCCTGTCCATCAGGGAGCTGAGAGTCACACCATCACATGGAAGAGCAGTGCCCCCTCCTGCAAGGCACAGTGTGCTCAAGGAAGGTGAGCACAGCAGGGTTGGTGACAGGAAAACAACAACCCGATGATCATAAGTGAGGTGACAAAAAAGACCTGATATCAACCCAGGAAGTCCAATCAACAAGGCAAGAATGCAAGGGAACAAGCCAGCCAGAGGTCTACTTGCAGTATGGCTCAAGTAAAACCTGTGGGAATGAGACCGAGCCCATGGTCAGGGATGTGGGTGCAGCTCCAGGTGAGGCTGTTCAGGGCCATTAGGGCCTGTCAACATGCTAATTGTTTATACTTGACAAGACCTAGTAGTTAAAAAAAAAAAACCAACTTTCTTTTACCTTATATGCATTTTCCCCATTTTTTTTTCCTTCTGCTTAGGCTTTTGTGCTTTATTTCATTGATTTCTTGTTTAGTATTTAAACATAAAAATCCAAAATTTTCCTGTTATAGCAAAATCTTTATACGTTGGAATATATTGTTTACTGCCTTATAAACAGTCAGACAGAAAAATATGCTACTGCAAAGATTACTTCAGACTTGATTGTATGACCTCATGAACTACACCAGTAAATTAAGAATTTTTTTGTTTTGTATTAAAGAACTAACATTGAAGATATATTTCATTATTTCTGATCTTGGTATTAGCAAGAATTTTCGTGGAGATTGATATATTTTCCTCTTGTTGCCAGAGCATGTAGCTATCCTGATGGATCAGTAGCTAAGCCAGGGCTCAGCTGATGGAAGTTAACTTGTGCTCCACTGTGCCTTCGGTACCTGTCTGAAGAGCCTATAGATACCTAAGCTTCAGCTTGCCACAGAGAAAATGCTAGTGGCATGATCTACTGCAGAAGAAAACAGCTCTCTGTGCTTTTCAAAGTACAACCCAGAGATGGGAGAGGTTGTTTTGTATTTGAATATGTAGCTAAGCTTTATGAAATTTTGCTTTGAAGTACAGGGTTCTTAAATAATACTATATGTGGTAAACAACCTGTATGAAAGCAGAATTTACAGCCTTAGTAGACATTGGGAAAAATGGTCCTTATTCTATACGCTTCTGTATTTAATGCCTCTTTTCTACTCCAATCAACTTAACGTTTGTGTATTTGTAGAATTTTTAAAGCACTATTTGCAAATTTTCTTCATAAAAATTTGTCATTCAAGTTCCCTTGGAGGGAAAAGCTTTAACCGTGATCCATCTCTAATGTTGTCAAGGTTAGTCAGAGCTATTTTTAGTTTTGCAATTTTATTTAATAAATAAGGCTTTACTTTTCTAACATTGTTCATTGACCTTTAATCTAAAGCTGAAACTTAAATAATGATAGTAGGGAATAAGCATTATAGCTGACATTCCACTGAGATTAATGCAGAAAATTCCCATAACTACTACTATTGCCTCATTTTTAACAGAAACTCAAAATATGCAGGATTTTCAAATTTCCATTATGGATTTAGAAGTTAGCTGTTCAGAGAAAAATAGTAATGCAAAGTTCTGCATGGAATAATTAGAATTAGAGTAAAAACTCAAGTAATCATTTGGGCAGGGACCACTGTTATGGGGATAGTACTGCTTGGTTCTGCTCAGAGTAAAAGAATACTTCTAGGTCAGAACCTTTTTCCTAACCTATGCTAGTGCTATAGCCCTTCAAACTGAAAATATTTTATTCTATATCTCTTGCTATAAAAAGTGCTCATTTCTGCTCTCACACACGAACTTCTGTGAGCTGGTTAAGCAAAACAAAAACTAGGTTTTTGTTTCTATTAGGAGATCTCTCTTCTTGACTGACCTGCACTGCACTTTGAAGCACTGGATGCAAAATATTTGATAGGAACAACTGATTAACAACCGTCTCAGTCCTGCTTATGTAGACACATCTTATAATATCCATCCACAAAGACTGGACTTTCTGTTCAAAACCAACAGTCGTCCACTAGGCAATTTTTTCATACATTGACAGAAATAAAATTCATAAGCTGTACTCAGGTAGATATTCCAAATTATCACTGTTGATTTTTTTTTTTTTTTTGGTTGAAAGGAGTTACTATATCACAGTAAATTTTTTCCACCTCTATTGGTAACACTAAAAAAAATATGAAAACTCACATTAAAGTATTAAATTTACAATGATAAATATCAAAAGATTTTACACTCATTGAATGTATACAACCATAAGTTTCTCATTGATTCTGTGTAAGTTTGATTACTCAGGGAAGATGATGATGTGGATTTGATCAATTGTTTATACTGTAACTATTTGTTCTTATTATTTTTGATAGTGTATAACCTTTTTGATAATATCACATACTATCTTCACCACAATAATTTAGTGTTTAGTCAAAGTTTGTTTTTTCCTCATTTTTCATTACACGTATTTTAACTTTCATTACACATATAAAATAACCTTCCTTTCTGACTTCTGTCATGTCATATGTTGTTAAACAAGTTCCAAGTTCAAAAGGTATTTAAAGTTACCTGAAAGAGGTGAACTAATGGACTGCTTACTAAGAAAGAAGTTTTTCAAAATACTAATTTTCAGGTCAGTTATATCTATTAGCATCTCCATCAAAATCCTGTTAATGTTTCAATACTTTGAGGCATTTTGTGAAAAAGAGCTAAGTCTGTGACTTCAGAGAAGACAAGGTAGCAGCTTCCTTCGAGTTGTGTCTGTGCATTGCAAAGAGGGGAGAGAACCGATCAATGGGAGTAGAGGGTGGGCTCAAAGGAGGTCTCTGTTTCGTCACTAGATGTGTGTTTAGCCATCTAAATTCACTGTCTGTGCCATGTCTTCTTTTGTGCTTTCAAACTGGTATTAGGAACACCTTCCTAAATATATAATGCCGTTCTCTGTTTCCCAGCCCAAAATTTCTTGAAGCCAATTGATTTTTCTTTCATTTACTTCATTAGATGCTTCACTATAGGTTATATATTTCCAAAACCCATCTAGCTTTGATAAACAAGGTATATGAGATATAATTAAAAAGGGACTGTGGACACCTACAGCTGTAGTAAAAGATACCTGTTGTTCACTCTCTCTTTCTCTCTCTCTCTCTCTCTCTCTCATCTTACAATAGGCATTGCACCTCATTAAGCACAGGGTCTACATCTGGGTGACAAAGCCAGGCATTTCATGCGAGGTGCTGAGCGTCTCTGAAGGAATCCCTTATCCAGGGAAGAACACTAAATATGGGAACAACAGAGAAAGATTGACCCTAGTAATACTCTGCAATCTGTTAAATTCTGAAATTGTAAAAATATTTTGAGAATTTGTAAAGAGAAGGGTGGTAGGACTTAGAAGAGTCTCTTTCAATGTGCAATGATATGTTGATAATTTACATTAAGACATGCCAATATATAATCTAGGGGAGCTTATTCCTTGTGCATTTTGTTCTGTTTTTGGTGTGAGGTTTTTCTATCTGGAATTTTAGAAAACAACACTCCGCAATGTTAGAATGCAAATCTCATTCATACTAAGGTTGCAAGATTTCCTCCTGTGAGAAATGTGCTTCCTGATTTTGTGTTAATTACGTGTATGAAGACAAAAGAAACAGATGTTTATTTGTGTTTATACCATGCAATAATAACTCCTTGATTCCAACAGAGACCAATGCCTGATACAAAAAACATCTTTCATTTGCTTAGTGAGTAGATCTATGCTGAAAAACTAATACATTAAAAGCCCAGTATTGAAAGCAATGAATATGCAATTTGGGGTATTGTAATCTTTAAACAGTATAGAATAGTCTTTCCTAGTACACATGAAATGATCAAATTTTGGAATGTAGAAGTTTTTGTTAAAATACATTCTGTAAAGGCCTTATATCTTTCTTGTTCATTGTCTTCAATACTTGAAGTAATGAATCTCTTCTTGACCTATATGTACAATAACAAAGAAAAGAGCTGGAAAATGAAGGTGTCATGCACCAGTTACAAGGGCTCATTGAGAGAGCTTTAAACTAGATTTGAAGGGGGTTGGGGACAGGGTCAGGCTAGACAGAGATAAGGTGTGGGAAGGGGAGACCTATAGCAAAAGAAGGCTTACAAGGAATAATTCAAGCAAGCACAAGCAGACAAATGCGTAAGTATAAAACAGGACTATGGGGCATCTCTTTGCATTCCCACTGGGATATTGTTGCAATCAAATACTGCTATGAATTACCTGTACACCAACACATGCAGTACAGGAAACAAATACGAGGAACTGAATGATCTGTTTACACAGATGCATGCACAAGAGCAGAGAGAGCTAGGGAACACCATAGCTCTGCCACTCATGATCATCTTTGAAAGGTTGCAGTGATCAGGAGAGGTGTCTGGAGGAAAGCGAACATCACCCTGGTCTTCAAATATGGCAAGAAGAGAGAACAAGGGAGCTTCTGGCCTGTCAGTATCACCTCTACCCTGGGAAAAGTGATGGAGTGCCTCTTTCTGGAGGCCATCTCTATCAACATGAATGACAAGAAGGTGATCAGGACTAGTCAGCATGCATTCAGTAAAGGTAAATCATGCTTGACCAACCTGATCAATTTAATTCTGTGATGAAATGATTACCTGGATAGATAAGGAGAGCAGTGGATATTGTCTACCTCAACTTCAGCAAGGTTTTTGACACTGCCTCTCACAACACCCTCACAGGCAAACTCAGGAAGTGCGGACTGGGTGAGTGGACAGAGGTGAACTGAGAACTGGCTGAATGGCAGATCCCAAAAGGTTGTAGCACAGGGTTTAGTTGGTAGCCTGTCACTAGTGGTGGCCCCCAAGGTTCAATACTGGGCCCAATATTTCATTTATTCTTTAGTAAGTTGGATGAAGTGATGCCTTGTTGAGACTACCTAAAAATAGAGGCTAGACAAAATTAAGATAATAAAAAGTGGTTATATCTATTGAAGGGCCTTCAGGTGCATTAGGGCAGTCAAAGCCGCCAGGGGCTACACCCAAAATATGGTCACAGGTATTCATATTTTTATAAGTTTGGTCCATTTGCATATCAGGGGTTAATCCTCCAATTACAGCTTCAGGTAATGAAGTCGTTTACCCCAAGTTTGCTCCCCCCACAACTCACTATTTTTTACATTTCTCAGGGCCTGAGACAGTAAGGTGCCCATGAGTTTCAGGCCTAGAGAGGAATTGTTTTGTTTGACCAAAATGGGAGAACAGTAGCTAACACTGTATATGGAGTTTAGAATTATACACTAAAGAATTGCAGAATTACAAATATACGAAAAACATAAAAGATAAAACCCTAAGGCATCAGAAGGAGCAGATGCCTCCTTGACAAGTTTGCTGATGATACAAAACTGGGAGGAGCGGTTGATAGCCCAGAATGCTGTGCCGCCATTCAGAAGGACCTTGAAAGGCTGGAGAGATGGGCAGAGATGAATAGTCTGAAGTTAAACAAAGGCAAGTGCAGGGTTCTGCACCTGGGGAGGTATAGCCCCAGGCACCAGTACAGGCTGGGGGCCAACCTGCTGAAAAGCAGAGCATCAAAGAAGTACCTGGAACAACAAGCTGTCCATGAGCCAGCAGTGTGTCCTCGTGGCCAAGAAGGCCAACGGTGCCCTGGGGAGCATTAGGAAGAGCCGATGATAGAGGCAGATGATCCTGCCCCTCCACTTAGCCCTGGTGAAGACAAGTCTGGAGTGCTGTGTGCAGTACAAGAGAGATATGGACCTCCTGGAGCAGATCCAACAGAGGGCTATGAAGCTGATGAGGGGATGGAAGCACCTCACTTATGAGGAAAGGCTGAGAGAGCTGGGCCTGTTTAACCTTAAGAAGAGAAGACTTAGAGGGCATCTTATCCATGTCTATCAGTAACTGAAGGGAGGATTTTCAGAGGCTAGAGCCAGGCTGTTCTCAATGGTGCCAAACAAGAGGATGAGAGGCAATGAGCAGAAACTGATGCACAGGAAGTTGCACCTGAATACGTGGAAGAACTTGTTTACTCTCTGGGTGAGAACACACCAGAACAGAATGCCCAGAGAGGGTGTGGAGTCTACTTCACTGGTGATACTCAAGAACCACCTGGACAAAATCCTGTGCCATGTGCTCTAGGATGATCTTGCTTGAGCAGGGAGTTTGAACCAGATGACTCACCATGGTCTCTTTAAACCTTACCCTTCCATGATAAGAAGAGGATAATCTCCTTTCTTGACTGCAAAAATAGTAGATTCAAGGAGGCAATAAAGATGCTGTATATATATATATATAT
>VZTE01005153.1:0-10991 GCA_013397775.1 Eulacestoma nigropectus
GGGACACAGGAGTGACCCACCATGGCACAGGTCCAAGTTGTGTCACTCTAGGTCTGGATTGTGGCATCGCACACCCAAAACATGGAATTGCACACCTAAATCGTGCATTGCACACCCAAAACATGGAATTGCACACCCAAATCGTGCATTGCACACCCAAAACATGGAATTGCACACCCAAATCACACATTGCACACCCAAAACATGGAATTACACACCCAACTCACACATTGCACACCCAAAACATGGAATTACACACCCAAATCATGGAATTGCACACCCAAAACATGGATTACACACCCAAATCGTGCATTGCATACCCAAAACATGGAATTACACACCCAAATCATGGAATTGCACACCCAAAACATGGATTACACACCCAAATCGTGCATTGCATACCCAAAACATGGAATTACACACCCACACTGTGGGTTTGTAATCCCTGGCCAGGATGTTCCCCTTCGAAAGGGCCAAATCCACCCGAGATGAGTCAGTTCCTCCAAGCTCCAGCCCCTGTTCTACATGGAACTGGAATTTCTCATGTCGGCACCGCAGGGGAGGCAGAGCTGGAGAAGACAATGGAGGCAGCTCCGGCCCGGGGAGGGGGGAGCAGGGCCAGCTCCATGTGCCTGAGAAACACAAACATGTTCAAGCCTAAAAATAAATTAACTGTGAGCCACAGCGAGAGCAGCTCTGCCCGTCCTCACCGCCAGCGCGGCCGGGCCGGGCCCTGCTCCTCGGCACCGGGATTTGGGAGGATTCCCTGCTCTGCCAGGCCAGGCTGGGATGGGCAGCTGTGCCCCCGGGCACCTGCAGCAGGAGCTGAGCTCCCCGAGCTGCTGTTGGACAAACCCACAGAGCAGGGAAACCTCTCGGGGTCATTCTCCAGCTGGGAGAGGGGAGAAGGGGCTGCCCTGACAAACCCCTAAAATCCATCCCGCTCCCCTGAGTAAAAGGGGGGTGGGGACACAGAGCAGAGCCTTGGGGCAGTCCTGAGCCCCTCCTGCCCTCCCTGCTCCCAGCCGGTGTCTGGGGGAGACACCAAACGTGGGAATGGCTCCAGGGTCCCTCCGGAGCCAGCCCAGCACCGTCCCTGCTCCCCAAACTCCTCTGAGCCCCGGCGTGGCCACAGCCTCAGGGCAGTGGGGCCGGGAGGAGCAGGGGGATATCAGGAATGCCCTGTCCCAAACACGGATTCGGAGAGCACGGCCCCACTTTCTGCCTACCAACACCAACCCCTGCACTTGCAGCTCCTCCCTGAATTCCCCCGTCCCTGGGGTGGTGGCACTTTGCTCCACCTGCGTGGGAATTCAAGAAATCCCAGCACAGAGTGGGGGCGTGGAGAGGGCAGGCGAGGGGAGACCCCCGAACCCCGAAGCCCGGGGGGACAATCCTCTCCCCTCCCTCAGCAGGGCCCTGCAGAGCTGCTCTTCCTCACCCCAGCCCCTGTTTGCTGCTGATGCCTTGGGGGCTCCCTGGAAACAGAGCCCAGGCAGGAGCGAGGGAATAAAGGGGGATGTTTATCTGAAAGGCCTTCAAAGGTGCACCCTGGGGAGCCAAAGGCCACATCCAGGCTGGACCCCGAGCTGGACCCCGAGTCACGAGTTCCTCACACTTTGATAGCTTTGGTTCATTTGCAGATCAGCATCAATTCACCAATTCAAACTTGAGCTGCTGATGGAATTTCTTCCATTTCTCCCCCTCTCCAGAGGCCCCAGTTTGCACCTTTTGGGCCTGGGACAGCCTGAGTGTCCTTGAACAAGGAGCTGGGAGAGGCTTTGTTGTGTCTGTCTGGCACAAGGGAGCAGCAGCCAACGGGCTCCAAGGAACTCCAGAGTCCCACCCCAGGCAGGGCAGGATTTAAAAACATAAAAGCCAGAACCTGAGGCACCATTCGGGTCCCTTTCCCTCCTCGCTGGGGAACGCTGGGCTGGGTATTTTTAATCCCTCAGCAGGCACCGGGGCTTGGCAGCAGAAGAAAGCGGAGTTAAAAGGGAACAGAGACAGCGGGGTTTGGGGTTTGCCAGGGCCGCCTGCCCCGCACGGCTGGGGCTGCGATTCCCTCTGCTGGGAGCTCACGGGCCACAGCTCGAGTGAAAAACCGGCTCAGCCTCGCAGTGATGCCTTGGGGCTACCTGGAAACAGAGCCCAGGCAGGAGCGAGGGAATAAAGGGGGATGTTTATCTGAAAGGCCTTCAAAGGTGCACCCTGGGGAGCCAAAGGCCACATCCAAGCTGGGCCCCAAGCTGGACCCCGAGTCACGAGTTCCTCACACTTTGATAGCTTTGGTTCATTTGCAGATCAGCATCAATTCACCAATTCAAACTTGAGCTAATGATGGAATTTCTTCCATTTCTCCCCCTCTCCAGAGGCCCCAGTTTGCACCTTTTGGGCCTGGGACAGCCTGAGTGTCCTTGAACAAGGAGCTGGGAGAGGCTTTGTTGTGTCTGTCTGGCACAAGGGAGCAGCAGCCAACGGGCTCCAAGGAACTCCAGAGTCCCACCCCGGGCAGTGCAGGATTTAAAAATATAAAATCTAGAACCTGAGGCATCACAGTCACTTCCCCCACAGGGCTTTGGGAGCTTTTCTTCAAAGGAAACCCAAAACCCTGAGGCCTCCTTGCCTCTCCTGTGCACACAGAGATTTACACAAAGATGCATTTGGAGCAGTACGGTGACAAATTTATAATGAATTTCCATTTAAGGCTGGGAGATCCCGGCCACCACAGCAATGCCCTGGAAACGGTGACTTTCTGCGCTCCGAAGCTGCAGCAGAACCTTTCATTTTTTGGTGAAAGCTGTAACTTTGCCCCTGGTTTGGGACACCTCAGGGACTCCTGGAAGGGCCAAGGGAGGCTCTTGGTGGTTTCTCATCGTACACCAGGCACTTCCCTGGATCCTGGCGGCCTTTTCCAGCCTCAGTGATGCTGTGACCGGGGTTCCGGGACCGGGATTTTGTGGATTTCGGGATCATTTCGGGATCATTCCAGGATCCAGCGGGAGGCGGCGCAGGGCGGCGGCAGCACCTCCCGCCCGCTGGGGGGCGCCCGGCAGGACGCGCCGGAAGCCGGAAGCGCCGGGGGCGCCGGAAGCCGGAAGCGCGGGCGGGGCGCGATGGCGGCGGCGGTGTCGGCCCTCAGCAGTTTGGGGGTGCCCGAGGCCGATGTCGGGGTGAGGCGGGGACGGGATCGGGCGGGGCGGGGGTCCCGGCTCCCTCCCGGGGCCGCTGGCTGAGTGCGGGTCGTTTCAGAGCTCGGAGGAGGAGGAGGAGGAGGCGGGCCCCGGCCCGGCCGCGGCGGCGGCGGCGGAGCAGAGACGGGAGGAGCGGCTGCGCCGGTTCCGGGAGCTCCACATGAAGCGGGTACGGGGGACAGGACCGGGACCGGGCAGTGCCTGGCTGGCGCCGGGCGATGGGATTTGGGGTTTCGTGGAGCTGGGCCTGCTCAGTGTGGAGAAGATTGAGAACGGATCCCGTCAGTCCACACAAACACCCCGCAGGGGTGTCAGAGCGTGGTGCCAGGAGCAATGAACGTCAGCTAAAACACGACACGAGGGTGGCAGAGCCCTGGCACAGCTGCCCAGGGAGGGCTGGAGTCCCCCTCTGTGGGGACATCCCAAACCCACCTGGAGGTGTCCCTGTGTCCCCTGCTCCGGGTGGCCCTGCCTGGGCAGGGGTTGGGCTGGGAGATCTCCAGAGGTCCCCCCGAAATACCCCGGGATTGTTTTATGTGGTTTTTGTGGCCCCCTGGGGGTTTGGGTTTGTTCCCTCTGTGCTCCAGTGGTGCCGTGTTTGGTTCCAGTACGAGGCCTGCAAGCTGAACAGCCAGGAGGTGGTGGAGGAGGACAAAAGGCTGAAATTGCCACCCAACTGGGAAGCTAAAAAAGCTCGGCTGGAGTGGGAGCTGCAGGTGCAGGAGAAGAAGAAGGTAAAAAAGCCTCCCTCCCAGCCCAGGGCCTGCAGGGACACACTGACAGATGTCAGCCCCAAATCCATGTCCTCGTTAGCTCCTGGTTGTTCCAATCCCTGTCCTGCGCTGGGGGTTGGCTGGGCCGAGCTGGGGAGCTGTAACTGGGGTGGGTGCCTGGGTTTTTGCTGCAGGTGGGGTGCTCTTTGTGCTCTGCAGGAATGTGCAGCCAGGGGCGAGGACTACGAGCGGGTGAAGCTGCTGGAGATCAGCGCCGAGGACGCCGAGAGGTGGGAGAGGAAGAAGAAGAGGAAAAATCCCGATCTGGGGTTCTCAGGTGAGGGCTCAGCTCCACGGCTGCGTCCACCAGGAGCTCCTGCGCTGGCGTTTCGGGTGAGGAGCGAACGACGAGCTGGAACCCCTCGGTTTGCCCCCGCTTCTGTCCCCAGATTACGCTGCGGCGCAGCTGCGCCAGTACCAGAGGCTGACCCGGCAGATCAAACCCGACCTGGAGCAGTATGAGAAGCTCAAGGAGCAGTAGTGAGTCCTCATTTTCGGCCCTCTGGTACCATCTGGGGGATTTCGGAGCCATCAGCAAACGCCGAGCTCTGAAATCCTTCCAGCACGTGCCTGGGCACTGGGATGGGCTTTAACCTCAGCTGGGCCTGCTCTGGGAGGGGTGATTAATGAGGTTCATTTCTTCAAACGTGGCACCTGCTGAGCTGGAAGAAATATTTGGTCAGTTAGGTCACGTTTCAGGGTGTCATCAGTCACTTCCTGGGGCAGGGTTTGGGTTTTTTAGGCAGCCCAGCTTGGTTTAAGGACTGACCAGCTTGCCCAGTTTGCATTCAGATTTAGCATTTCAGGAGGTTCCTGTATCTTTCACAGGCACCTGCTGGTGCCTCTCACAATAATTGAGCTTGGGTTTAATTATTGACATTTTCTCACCCGCATCTGGGCTTCCCACAGCTCAGTGAACGTGACAATGAAACTCAGGCAAAGGCAGTGACACCACAAGGGCACGGAGGGACAGGACAAGGGGTGAGGGGTTCAAAGTGAAAGAGGGGAAATTTAGGCTTGATCCATGAAAGAAACTCTTCCCTGTGCGGGAGGGGAGACCCTGGCAGAGGTTTCCCAGAGGAGCTGTGGCTGCCCCGGGATCCCTGGCAGTGTCCAAGGCCAGGCTGGACGGGGCTTGGAGCCACCCGGGATGGGGGAAGGTGCAGGGGTGGCACTGGATGGGCTTCGATGTCCCTCCCAACCCAAACCCCTGTGGGATTGTGAGAAACCCCAAAGCGCTCCGCAGGTGTGTAAGTGCTGCCCCACCGCTCTCCTCCAGCGGGGAGGCCCTGTACCCCACCTCGGACAGCCTCCTGCACGGCAGCCACGTGCCCTCCAAGGAAGGGGTGGACAGGATGGTGGCAGACCTGGAGAAACAGTGAGTGGCAGGGAGAGAGGGGCGGGGCAGGGGCTGGGGGTGCCGCAGCCCGCGGGGCTCAGCCCCTGCCGCCTTCCAGGATCGAGAAGAGGGAGAAGTACAGCCGGAGGCGGCCCTACAACGACGACGCCGACATCGACTACATCAACGAGAGGAACGCCAAGTTCAACCAGAAGGCCGAGAGGTTCTACGGGAAATACACGGCCGAGATCAAGCAGAACCTGGAGAGGGGCACGGCCGTGTGAGCCTGCCTGGCACAGCTCTCTCCTGGCACCTCTGTGCCCGCTTGGTGGAGTTTTTATAGTGTTAAAAGTAGATTGTAGCTGTTGCTTTCCCATATCCGCGGGGTTCAGCGTGCTGGAGGCAACTTGCATAATTCAGCTATAAAGAGCTTTTACTGCAGCTCTAAATAAAGGCCCTTTGGTCGGATTTGGGAGCTGGTGTTTGTTCCTCGGGTTCGTTTAGCAGCAGGGTGAAGAGCAGTGTGACATTTCCCCCATAAACACGGGATCCTCCCAACCATTCATGGGTTTCTTAAAGAAGCTTCCAGACACGAGTAGGCAAATTCGGTTTATTTTACTAATATTTATACAAAACCCAAATTTAACCAGTTACTGCCAGTCCATGCAACAGCCCCTTGGCTTCCTGAACTCCTTTCTCCTGGAGCACAAGTCTGGAACCCTCCAGCACCTTTTCCTTCCTGCCTCACAGGGAGCCTTTGGAGGCTGCTTTCGAAGCAAACGAAATCAATACAATCCTGTAGTAACTCGAGTTCGGCAGCAGAAGGAGCAGAAGGGACAATGTGACAGCGGGAATGGCCATGATTTCAAATCAGGTAAAATCCTACACAAACTCTCCACTTCCAGAGGGGGACCCAGGGAAGGAAGAGGCCCTGAAGGAGGCAGGATCCGCTTTAGGAATGATGCAACAGCTTGGCTGTGTTGCACCTCGTGAGAAGAGCCGAGGAAGTGCAAGCTAAACCCAGAAATAACCACGTGCAGCACAGGTCTAACGCCTCACACGCTCAGCCAGTGCAAAACTAAACTTTATTCACTTGAAGTAAACAGTTACACGATGTAAATCCAGGTGTTCAAAGAACAGCTACTCAGCTATGGTTTAGAAAAAAGTTACCCACCTGCAAGTTCTAGTCCAATAAAGCAATACAAAATATTTACAAATATACACAAGATTCCCACCTGCGGCTTCTGGATCTGTGTGCTCTCTATCTGAAAGAGAAACCTAAGATTCCAAAAATTAAGACCTCAAAATAAATACTCAGTATTAACAAATCTTCAAGCCCATCAGAAATCTCCCGTCTCTCTAGTGAGGGGTGTGAAGTGCTGCAGTCTGACAGTGACTCCCATCAGCGTGCCCGGAACAGGGAGCTTTTGGGTGAGAAGTTCAGGAATGTTTTCTTCTCCTCCTTCTTGACAGGAACCCACTGCCCATAGGGGCTTCCCTTCCTGTCATCCTCTCTGGGTGGAGAAACCACTGGTTCCTTAACAACAGCATGGCTCACTGGCTTCTGCAGGGCAGGCTTGGCCATTGTGTTCTGGAAGGAAAAAAAAGAAGACATTTCCTGTAAGCAAAGGTGCTAAAATCTGTCACTCTTCAAGGGGTTTGTCTGTACCGATCATATAAATCATGTAAATGTTTTCTCTCCAGGTTTTGGAATTCCTGATGCTTATACTGGGTCTCCATCATGTGCACTTATCTGACATGGGAGAAATCCCTCAACCCTGAGTTTGCAGCACTAAAACATTTAACTTGAAAGTTGTGTTTTAAACTAGTTCTAGTTTTAAGTTGTTCAGGTTGAGGGTAAACACCTATTTCAAACACACTGCTGAGGTGTATTCACAGTGCTCTACCAACTCCTCCAGGGAACTCATTACCAAACATCAAATTCCTTCTGTTACCATCCTTAAGAGCTTTACTTGGGAAAAGCCCGAGCCAGGAGGGTGAAGCACTGAATTCCATGCTGGGCCATCACTTACATTAGGGCTGAAGGAAATGCTCCTCTGTATGGCTGCTCTCTCCAAGCCACCCTTGGCCACGTCCTCGGCTGCGCTCCCAGGTTGCTAAAGAAGAGCACACACAGCTTAAGTGGGGATCCCTCACCCGGGGAAGGTCAGGCAGTCACTACACACCAGAACTTTCTGTGGAGTGTTTCAGATGTTTTATCTACAGTAGCTGTAAAGCTACAGGAGAGCAGTGCTGAGCCCTACTGAGTGCAGTCAGCACCTGACCGGGGCAGCTGCGCCAATTCCCGTGGGAATGGAGGCGATTCCACGGCCCGGTTGCGGCTCAGAAAGGACTCCAAGTCACAGCACGAGCTGCCACGCCGGAGCAGTGGCACAGTGAGTGGCAGCAGGTGCTGCACAACCATCCTGCAGAGCTTTGGAGAACGACAATAAACTTATCTGCAAGTGATGCAGGCCTCTTCTTCTGTACTCTCTCAACATCTGGAATATATTGCATACATTTATGAAAGGGATGCCTGTACCATTTGTGTCAAACCCTCAGCAAATTCACTTCCCTTTCTAACAGCAGCATCTGCAGTTACTGCAGGTTTGGATTTACTGCGCTCAGGGTAACACACCACGACAGAACCAAACTAAAATTCACTTAAAGCTGCTCGAGTTTCTCCCTCCCTTCAATTCACAGCAGCTACAGCCCACAAGTCCCTTAATTACCACCAGATTTTCTTCCTCATGTCTGGAACCATAGTCATGATTTCTATAAGACAGAAATAAAGTATGTAAAATGCATTGTGTGCTTGGGTATGGAATTTCTGGGAAACAGTTTGTTGCACATGAAAAACTTTTAACAGTTAAAAAAGGCAGAAAGATTTAACCTTAAAAAAAGAAAAAAAAAAAAAAACCAACAAAAACCCACACTATTCACTAGGTTTGGCAAGCAGACTCCTGGTTTTAGGTCAGAAAGGCATGAACTAGTGGAATTCATGGGAAATACCCCATTAGGAGAACAAGCCAAAGGAACAAGTCTCCTGTCCTTCCCCACCTGTCCCTACTGGACACTCAGGGGATCAACCACCTCTGACAGGGCCTCTGTGCTTCCAGCTTAAGGCAAAACCTCGAGGTTTCTGGACAAGTTTTTGTTCAAGAGTTTGAACTCATAAGCACAACCTCCACAGTTAAACTACAACACAGCCATGCAGACAAGTCTAAGAGGTGTTTACCTTTTCAGGGAGAACACTCCATACTTACCTCAGCTGACTCCGTGGCTTCCTCACGCTCCTGCTTCTCAGTTTTGATCTCTCTGGCAGGAGCAGAGATCTTCAGGCTCGCTGGCAGGACAATGTTATCTGTTCCCAGGGCTTTGGCAGCATTGGCTTTTGCAATTTCCAGGAGTTCCCTTTTGTCTAGAAGAGAAAGGAATAAAAAAAAAAACGTTTTGTGTCATGTTAAAATCCACACGTAGCTAACTCAAGCCTAAAACCTGCAGGATTTGCATCTATGCAAGCATCAACTGGGATTGATTCCATCACAGCCTGTCCCCAGGGCCAATAATGTTCTGAAGAACAATTTTTGTTAAATACATTTGTCCAACCACACCGAAGTTTTCTTTCACATGGGCTTTACAAACCAAGCAAGCAAAGAAGAATCTGCCTGGTTCAAACAAAACCTGGCTTTAGGTTCTCACACAAAGGAAATCTCAAAAAAACCCCCAAAGTACCTTTTTCACTGAGGTGCAGAGGTGACCTACTCCGGGACCGTGTCCGGGACCGGCTCCTCCAGCTCCTGTAGGCCTCGGGGTAGATGGTTCTCCCGAACCCGTAGTACCTCCTGCCCCTGGAGCGGGACCTGCTCCTGGAGTAGGACCGCCTGTAGTAGGCCCTGCCGCGGGACCAGGAGCGGCTGCGGGAGCGGTGCCGGGGGTAGCGGTGCCGGTAGTGCCGGGGCGGGTAGCGGCTCCGGTAGCGCCGGCAGGCGCGCGAGCGGGAGCGGCTCCGCGAGTAGGAGCGGGAGTAGCGCCGGGAGCGCCGGGAGCCATCGCGCCGGGCCCGGGAGCGCGAGCGGGACCGGGAGCGGCTCCAGCTGCGCGAGGAGGCCGAGGAGGAGCTGCTGGAGCTGCGCGAGGAGCGGCTGGAGGAGCGGCTGGAGGACCTGGCGCAGCTCCGCCGGGACCTCACCGACGCCTCCCTCTTCTTGGGCGAGCCGAGGGTCAGGTCATCCATGAAATCCGTCATGTCGTCCGTCTTCCCAAGGTTTGTTTTCTGCACTCTCTCAGCAGCCGGTTCGGGTTTGGCTGCTGTCCTGCAGTGCCCAGTCTCTGTTCCTGCGGGGTGGGCAGGGGAAGGTCAGCACTTACGGGCATCAGGGCATTTCCTCAGCGACAACAAACACGCTGACACACGGGCAGCAAGGGCAGGACAATTAAACACCCCAACAACCCCCAGCAATCTTCCAGTAACAAGTGAGTTCTGCAACTCCCTCTGCTGCCGTCAGGCAGAAAACTGAGATATGAGGTTGGATGAAAAAACAAAGACTTCTGTTTAAACCATGAGTAGTTCTGTGTGGAATTTCATAGACACGTTAAGTTTGTGTGGGTTTTAAGTGTAATTCTTTTTGCAATACATTTTTTCATCCAAAAATGAGGAAAACCTTGACATTCCCCAAAACAATTTTCAAGGTGTTTTATTTTCCATCTATCCTAAATGCAGCCTATTGCATCTACTATACAAAATAACCATTTGCCTTCCAGCTCAGTACAAACTGAGGAGTTTCCTGCTACAATTCCACAGAGGTTTTTAGTCCAGCAAGGGGAAATGCAAGTACCTTCTCTAACTATAAAGCAGCTAAGATCTTGCGTGTATCATGTCAGAAAACTCCTGGCACACAGCTCCACGCATCCCAGTGCATGCAACAAGCTGCTATTAAAAATGTTCTGCTTAAACAGTGCAAAACCCGGGTGATGATTCAGTGGCCGTGACTCGTACAGGACACAGCACTCGTTAGGGCTCGATATTAATAATTAAAATGGCTGTCCCTGGAGTGGCAGCCATTTTATAGCTACAAAGGTTACTCGGGGTAAGAATCTTATCACAAGACTTAAGCCCTTGTTACGTAACCAGTTTATAGTTTAAGGAAGCTCGCTTTAACACGCATTTTCTATTTAGCGCTCGGTGCAAAGCGAGGTTAGGCAATAAATCCAACCCCCTCCCTGAAATCTGTAATTTAAGTTCCGTGAGAGTTGTCAGACGCACTTCTCTCGCTGCTATCCCAGTTAAAGTTTCACTACTTCACCTCGACGCAAGGGCCAAGGTCACACGGCTGGAACGGTAAGAAGAGAAATCCCAAAGTGCCGCCTGGCACCGCCAGCCCCCTCCCGGCCCGTGGCCAGCCCCGTCCGTGGGGGGCCCATCGCGGGTACGGCACCCCCCGGCCCCGCCGAGCCCTCAGGGGTCCCTCACTCACCGCTGGGCGCCGCCGGGCACGCCCCGCGCTGGTTCCCCTGAGGCACCTGGGCGCTCCTGCAATAAAATGAATAAAAACCCATTAAAACCCACTCGTGAGCGATTCACGGCCCTCCCCCCGCGGCGGCCACCGCGATCGGCCTCTCCCGCCTCCTCCCCCCGCGGCTGCCCCCCGGCCCGCGCCGCTCCGCCGCCTCACCGGCTCCAGC
>VZTE01005153.1:11515-25004 GCA_013397775.1 Eulacestoma nigropectus
AGGGGAGGTGCGTGGGGATGCGCGGTGCGGGGGGCCCGAGAGCGGAGGGGGCTGCGCGATGCGCGGGCCGGGGGTGCGCCCCGGTGGGAGCCGCCGGCGGAGGTGCCCGGGTCCCGGGCTCGGGAGGGAGCTGCGGCCGCCCCCCGGCTGCGCCCTGCCCGCAGAGCTGCGCTCCGCTCCCGCGGGTTTCCTGTGAGAGCGAACCTCCCTTTTCCTCCCGCAGCTGTTTGGCAGTGCCGAAACATGTCCGGGTTCCTGGAGAGCCTGCGGTGCTCCGAGTGCGTTGACTGGGGCGAGAAGCGCAACACCATCGCCTCTGTGGCCGCGGGGGTGCTGGTACGGCCCCACCCTGCTCGGGATTTTGGCTTTTCTGTCGTAAGATAAAGATGATGAGCGGTTTGGGAGTCTCTTCTCCCGCATTGCGAGTGGAAGGACGAAAGGAAACGGCCTCAAGTTGTGCCAGCGGAGGTTTAGGTTGGATGAAAGGGGAGATTTCTCCACTGAAAGGGTGGTCAGGCAGTGGTGGAGTCACTGTCCCTGGGAGTGTTTAAAAAACACGTGGATGTGGCACTTGGGAACGCGGTTTAGTGGTGACCATGGTGGTTTGGAATTGATGATTTTAGAGGGCTGCTCCAACCGTAGCAATTCCAGGGAAAGGAAGAACAGGGATGCAAAATTGTCCCTGCGTGTAGCAGCAGAGTTACTGACAAAATCTGGCCTGGTTTCCTCCATCCATTTTTGGTTCAAATTTCACAGTTTTACCCAGGAACAAAGTGTCGGAGTGGGTAAATCCCAGGCTTTGCAGTCAGCTTGATCCCAAACCGACAGCAAAACTAACGGTGCTATCAGTTTAGTCTGGCTTGGAGACTGCAAGGATGATTTTAAACACTGATGTCATTTTTAAGCCATGCTGTTCTCCCTCCTTTCCCCCAGTTTTTCACAGGCTGGTGGATAATCATCGATGCAGCTGTGAAATACCCTCAAGTGGAAGACTTCAACCATTCCTACCACGCCTGTGGGGTCATAGCCACCATCGCCTTCCTGATGTAAGGACCCACCGCCGCTCCGCGCTGCCGGCAGTTCCTTTGTGCTTTAAAAGGAGAGGTTTAATCCCAGTTTTGTCCCGTTTTCCCAGGATCAACGCGGTGTCCAACGGGCAGGTGCGGGGGGACAGTTACAGCGAGGGCTGCCTGGGCCAGACAGGTACCCGGGGTGGGGCTGGGGGGCACAGCCATGGGGACACCGAGCCTGGAGAGCTGTGCCAGGGGGGATTTGTGGGGCTGGCCCGTCCCACAGGCACAGAACATCCCCCATCCCATTCCAGGGGCTCGGATCTGGCTCTTCATCGGTTTCATGATGGCTTTTGGGTCCCTCATTGCTTCCATGTGGATCCTTTTTGGGGGCTACGTGGTTAAAGGTAAGACCTGATCCTATTTTTGGAAGTTTAAGGTGTTTTAAATGACTCCTGAATTTTAGAATTGGTGTTTAGAGGGTTTCTGGGCAGACCCAGTTTGAATACTTTGCCCTACACACCACTGTCCCGTATTTTTATTAATACTAGGATGGATTTGATCTATTTCTAAGTACAAACTTCCTCTACAAACCCAGCTGGGAACTCCATGGATACAATTAAACTGCTGCAGTTTTAAGGGAATAATTCCCTGGGTGAACACTTATTCCCAGAATACAAATTATTGAGTTCCTGCAGATTGCTCCCAAAGCCTCTCTGCTAAATTAGCACAGGAGAAAATGACATGTCAGAAATGGGATATGCTTGAAAGTGACTTCAAAAAAAATTTTATGGGGATTTTTTTTCTCTTAGAAAAACCAGTGGTGTACCCAGGAATAGCTGTGTTTTTCCAGAATGCATTCATCTTTTTTGGGTAAGACTGTCTCTTGTATTTATTTCCTATTTAACTGGCTCTTAACGATAAGAAACTGAAACTTGCTGTGATCTGGTTGGTCCTGAAGTCCTGTCTTGTAACCAGACCTGTGTGAATAAACTGGGATGTGCCTGCCCAGGTTTCACTCAGGAACTGGATTAGCAAATACCCTGATTTGCTCCTTGAAATGCTGTGTTTAAAACATGAGGAATTTGATTTGTGGTGTCCCTCGCTTGTGTTCACACAGGGGCCTCGTCTTCAAGTTTGGTCGCACAGAGGATCTGTGGCAGTGAACCCCCCTGGAGTGCCCTGGGGTTTGGCAGCACCCTCCAAAGTTTTGTAAAACCATTTTGTAAACCTTCCATTGTGTCTAAAGAGAAATCAAGGAAAGCTGAAAGCACTAAATCCAGCTCTATTCTGGTTATTTTTTTTTTTTTTTACTCTTGTACGTCCACTTCAGCGTTGTGGTGTTTTTGAGAAATGTAAAATTGCTACAAACAACAGTGGAGTCACTTTTCTAAAATGATGTTTGTTACAAATAAAAGGAGTGTGGAATATAGATGTGTTTAACCAGCTCTTTCTATGATGTTATTTACAATCTAAGACTTACTAAAAATGCTTTAAAGCAACCTTTTAACAGATATTTATTAAATATTTCCTATATCTGGACAATATAACCATTTCTCCAATTTCAAAGCTTGCTGGTGTGTGGCTTTTCTTGTGTAATGTAGAATTATGGTGCTTTAGGATATTTTCCCCCTCATCCCTGAATATTTCATTTATCCTGTGGTGATAAAGAGGAAGTCTTTGGGAAGTAACAACTCACAGTTGTGTGTAGAAGGTTGGGGCAGCTGCTGAACTCCTGCTGGCTCTCTCGGGAGCTGGGAACAAGGAAAACTGGCCCTTCCTCTGCAAGTCTGCATTCCTTGGAAGCTGCCTCCCTTTGTAGCTGCAGGGATCTGCTCATCCCAATGAATGAATGAGGTCAGTGAGCCTCATCAAAGGACTCGGCCTTGTCATGAGTTCCCTCATTCATTCCTCACAAGGGTGCTGAAGAAAGAAAAACAGCCACGTTTTCACTCCTTTATTAGGTAAGCACTTCTGGAAGGTTTTCTATGTCAGCTGTCTTTGAAAGTGAGAAACACCGAGGGTCACAATCCCCTTCAGAAACAGGGTTCACTTGCAGAGAATCCTCTGTCCCCAAAGTCCCTGCACTTCCAAAACTGGGTGCTGGCAGCGCTGAGGCCCATTCCCCCCATCCCCCTGTGCTGGGCCAGGCTTTCCCCTCCCAGACACTGCCCTGAGCTCTGTTTGTGTTTTACATTTGGCAGCAAACCTCAGGGACTGCCAGGAGCACCATCCACAACCCCTTGCCATCAGAACCTCCAAACATCCAACCCCAGCCACGTAATGCCAGATTTTTCCAGGAGTTCAGTCTGGCAGGATGTGGAGTTCTGGCCCTGCTCCAGCTCACTCATCAAATCCTGGCTTGTCAAGGCCTTCTGCAGAATCAACTCAGCTTAAAAACTTGAGTGCTTTGCTGGATAAGGAGTGCTCCTGGAAAAATGACACCTCAAAATCCATCATTTTGGCTTGTAAACTCGGGAGCTAAAAATAGTTTAATGTTTCCAAGCATTTGGATTGATAAGTCATGAATGCAGCCAACTTTTTTGTACATGTCTTACAAAAAATATTTAAGGGAAGGCCAACAAAGCAGAAAAGCTGAATGCATTTTAAGTTTGCATCTGTGAATTCACACTCTGTATCTTTCAAGAATAACTGGAACAGTTTAATTTTTTGAGTGTCCATTGGGGTGGCTTTTGTGGGCCTGAGAGTTGATATCTCAGTGCTCTTTGAACCCATCAAAGCTGCTCAGTTCTTCTGGTGACAAAAGAGGAAAATCTTATTTTGGTCTTATCTGTCAGCTGGGATCCTCCATTCAAAATCCAACAGACAAGTGGGGAAACTGTGAAGACAAACATTCTTGTATCAGAACGTATCAAATCATCATAAGAAAAACCCCCAAACCAGTGGAAAATCTGATTAGAAGCTTATTTTCACCCATTATTCCTGTATTTCACCCATTATTCCTGTAATTCAGATACAGCTTCACATCAGCACCTAAAGGCCTGTGTTTGTGCATCAAAATTTGCTGGGACAAGGAATAACCCTTTTTTTTCCCCTCATTTTAAATTCAAATACTTGGAGTTCTTCATCAAGGTGCTAAATGAACTCCCCCACAGGGAATCTGACATGATTTTGAAACTCACCTCCCAATAAAATTGGTCATCAAAGTACTTTGAGACATGCACGGTCTTAAGCAGTTTGAAGTTTAAGATTAAACCTGTTGGTAAAAAGAGAGATATCCAAAATAAACATAAACAGCAGGGAAAGGGGAGGATTGTGTGGAACAGGAGGTTTCTTGGTAACATTCATCCAAATGGAACAGACCAAAACACAAATTCAGACCTAAATCCTTCAGCAGAGCCCCCTGACTCAAGCTGGCCTTAAATACATAAAGAGGCTTGCCAGGATCAAGGCTTGGGATATTAAAAATGAATTACTTTAGGTAAAACCCCATTAAACAGCTGCTAGATTATAAAAATCTATCAAAATGATGAATTTCTTGCATGAGAAGTGCCTGTGTATTTAAAACAATCTGGCTTCCCAGCACTGTTAGGTTGAGATCTGGATTTTTAAACACTTGGTTGAACACTGAATGTTTGGTTACTTCAGATGGATGTTTCCTAAAAATCTATTCATTTTTCATTACACTTAAAGTAATGCAAAGGTTTAAATAAATTAAAACACACCCAAAAAAATCACTGTAGGGTGTATTTCCCAACCAGGGGTTGTGGAAAAGCAGCAGCTGCCACAAACCAGAGCATCCCATGGGAGCCACATGAGTGCTGCTGCTCCCAAAGCAGCAAAAAGTCCCCAGAATCCCAAAATCTCCTGATCAAAGGGCTGCAGCTGGGCTGAGGCAGCTCCTGATGTTACTGAAACTCTGCACATTTGCACCAAATGGCCTAAAAAGTGACAAGCCCCAGATTGGGGCATCTCCCTTCACTAAGACAACACCCAAATGTGGAAGCGTTTTCATCTTCACACCTCTCCTGTCTGCAGTTTGAAGGCAGCTGTTAAACCTCGGTTAAAATAAAACTTCAGCACTGAAAGAATGGTGCTGCTGGGTTATTTCTGTGGAAAACAGCTCTTCTCCTTCAAAAGCCTGGCTGGGAAGAGTCCCTGGCTTTCATGTTTTCATTTATTCCACAGGTACTTTACTCATAAAAACTTGCTCCAAGGAAATAAAGAAATTCCTGGAATGTTTCAGTACTGACCTGTAATCAAACCTGTTATCAAGGCAGTGCTGATGGTCTGGCAGAAGGCACCAATGTCAACAAAGATCAAATAACCCAGACTGAAAAGCAAAAAAAGTGTTTCACCTTTTACAGTTGCTGAATTCAGCACTGAGACCATGAATCAGTCTATATCTACAGAGCATTTCACATCAAAATCTCTCATAGAAACTGTAATTCTCAAATCTCTGCAGCTGCAGGGAGATGATTTAGTCTGTATTAGAAACCTACTACAGACTTCAGAGGATATATTTTGTCCATTTTTTGGTATTAAAACTTCATTAAATTTGTTTCATTAGGAACACGATGAGAAGTGTCAGGACCTCATGCTGCACTCCGATTTCTGCCTCCCTCCTAAACTCCCCAAACCCTAAAATGAGCCTTGGGAGGAGCCACATGCCCAGCCTTCATCTCCTGTGTCTGCTGAATTTAATATCAAACAAAAAGGGAGACAGAAAACAGGACCCAAAGCTGACGTGAAAGTTTTGACCCAAAGTCTGCTCAACTCTCAAATTCCTCATTACTGACTTTTTTTTGTACTTCAGGGATTACCTCGGGTTAGCTGCTATAAAACAACGTATCTGTGATGACATTCAGGCTCTCTGGATGTCTGAGAACTCTTCTCAGGGCACACTGCAGTAATGATTATTTATCTTTACTATTTAGTATGAGAATTTATGTACCTGGATAAATTATTCCATTGTGTAGAAATCCCTTTTTTTAAGACACAGAGAACAACAGCGGCCACAGCTCCAAGCACAGCAGGCAAACCAAAAGTGAAATGAACTCCAGAAGTATCCTGAAGCTTGAAAGCAGGATTGAAGCACCTCTGGGAAGAAGAGAAGGGGATTAATTGATACCCAGAAACACAAGTTGGTAATTGCAGATCAGCTGTTGCAGACCCAGAGGATGAATTTGCTCTCACAAGTTGCAATCCTGCACTCTGCTCAGAACACCTCAGGTTTCCTAGTTTGGAAAAGAGGTTTCCCTTGGGGTGTCCTACATTGGAAAAGAAGTTTATACAGCTTATACAAGAACCATTTCAGGGTTTGAGCATTACCTGTAAACAGTGAGATCCCAAAACGGTGATGACACTGCCAAGCAGCCCCAAAATCATGGCAATCCAAGGGTGCTGGATGCTGTGAGCTGTGTAACTGATAGTGACCCCTCCAGCCAGGACTGCACTGTGGATGTGAGTCTGTACAAGAAAACAACAAGAACAGGGAGTTCAGGGACTTTTTGCAAGGGTTTGTAGTGATAAAACAAGGGGCAATGGCTTTAAACTGAAAGAGGGAAGGTGTAGATTAAATATTAGGAAGGAATTGTTCCCTGTGAGGGTAGGCCCTGGCACAGGGTGCCCAGAGAAGCTGTGGCTGCCCCTGGATCCCTGGAAGTGCCCAAGGCCAGGTTGGACAGGGCTTGGAACACCTTGGGACAGTGGGAGGTGTCCCTGCCCACGGCAGGACGTGGGATGAGCCCCTTTCCCACCCAAACCACTCTGTGAGTCTGTGACTGTCAGGCTGAAACCCTGGGCTTGGTTTCAGTTAACAACTCTTGTATTTTAGTGTATACTGAAGGTAACAGAAAATCTCTTCTAACAGAAAAACCCCATGCAGGGTTTTCCCTCATCCTTACCATCCTGAATTTGCCATCCTTGGAGGTCAGAGCAGACAACATGAAGGCAGCCACAGCACTCACTGCGAGGGCGAAGTAGCTGTTGAGCACTGCTTCCGCCTTGGACTCAGCCAGGATAGAATTGAAGCTTGGCCAGAACACCCAGACAAACACAGTGCCTTGGGGACAAGGACAAGAGACTCTCAGGAGCTGCTCTGAACCACAGGGAACCCATCACTGCCTGCCTCTGGAGGGCTCCAGCCCACAGTGTGCTGTAATTCCCAAACCTTTCCCAAAGCAGAGCCTCTCCTAAGACCACTCCCAGTGAGGAACTGTCAGTGTCACACTTCCATGACCACACAGGCTTCTCTAACAGGAATGAAAACAGGTTCTTCTGCTTCTGTGCCCCTAATTGCCAGCATTTGGGAACCCCATCTCAGGCAGCAAGTGCCCTGCCTGGCAGGATGCATTTTCCAAGCATGCCTAGGGACGCAGGTGCACAGAGCAAATTCCAGCCAGCAGAGGGAAGTCGGTGGCCTCAAAGAACCTCAGGCTGATCCCACACGGGCCTGCGCCCCCGGGCCGTGCACAGACACCAACACAACCACCCAGCAGCTCCTCTGGCATTGGCCACTCCTTGTACTTTGTTCCCAGCCCACTCCCATCACTGATGATGTGCTCCCCACCCCACAAAGGTATCAGACCCTTGTGCAATCCACCTGACAGTGACATCTGATGTGTTCTTGTCCATGACCACTAACAAGTGACACAGGCATTGTCACTACGAGGCACAAACCCAGTTTCCAGCAGCCCTGGCAGGTACTGATTTTGTACCCGCTTCTCTGGGCTCCTTGAAATCCAATTTCCATTGCTAATATCCATGATTTCAGTGCACCAAGGCAGAGATAACCCTGCCTTGGACAGGAAAGGCCATTTCAGCAACTCTAAACTTGTGGTGGCACTGAGGACTAGTGAGATGATTCATCCTATTCCCATTGATTAGGCAGTTAGTCAGTCATAAATACAGATACATTCAAAACCAACTGAAGCATTCTTATGAGTATCTGCTCAGCTCTGGAAATAAACAGCAAACAAGAACTCCAGGGACACAAAGAGCCGCATTTAAATTTTGTGTTCCCTAAACTGGGCAAACACTGGCTGAGAATGAGACTCTGTGGACCCCTGCAGGAAGCTCTGAGCTCAGCTGGTGGCAGTTGCACTACAGAAGTTGTGATAATAAAGACACCAAATTGCTTCCATAAGAAAAGGAATGGAAGTCCCAGACACTCAGCCTGTCCTCCCCCAGCCCCCCTCTCATGGGCCTGCCTGTATCACACTCTCCACCCTTCAGCAGGCTTTATCTTTTTATTTATGTTACCAGCAGGGACTGCCTCTTTATATCTCTGTGCACCACCTGGCGAAACAGCCTGAGCTGGGACCTGGGAGCTCTGCTGAAGCACAAGTTCTGAGCTCAGCTTTGGCACACAGTCCCTCACCAGCAGGCCTGGACAAGCCCAGGGGCACAGCTTGGCCAGGAAAGGGAGTGGTGAACCTGGAGAAGGAGCAGTTAACCTGGGGTAGCCTTCATGCTGAGGTGACAAAAGCAAACTGAGCCCCAGCTGTGGCAGGAGTGGCCTCTGGGCCAGGTAGGAAAGTGGCCATTGTCACAAACCAGGAAGCAGAGCAGCAGTTTCTGTGCTTGGCTGCATGCAGAGCTGCATTTTGCATTCAGAACCCCCAACCCTCCCCACGTTCTCTCTGCAACCCCTTCTTCCAGCCTGAGGCATTAAAGCCAAGGACTCACCCAGCATTGAGAACAGGTCTGACTTGGGGGTGCTCCTGTTCTTGTCCAGCCCTGGGGGTGGCTCCGGGAAGCGGGAGGTGACTGCCACACCAAAGTAGGCTCCAAAGAGGTGCACGTGCATCAGGGTGAGGTTGTCTGGGACCTGTACCAACAGAATATTCACCATTTGTGGGCTAATTCAGGCCACACAAAGCCTTTGCTGCAGCTCCTGACAGAGTTGTTCCAAAGTTCCAGTGACATTTTCCCCCATGTATCTGAAAGCCCCACCAGGGTACCTGCAGGAATGTCCTGTTGACGCATCTGCTCACATAGAAAATGATTAATTCCACCAGGCTCATCACAATTAACTGCACAGGATTGGCCTTCCCCAGGACAGCCCCAGTGGAGATGGCCACAGCAGTCATGCTCACCATGGCCTTTGCCAGACTGCAAGAAAGAAAGAAAAAGAACTCAGCACCAGGGTGACACCAGGCCAACAAAGAAGGAATGACACAGAACACTGTACTTAAAAACCAAAAGCCCTCTAAAAGGCCTGCAAATGTGACTCTGCTCATTCCCAAACAGGGCCCTAGAAGGAGCATTAACCTCCACGAGGAGCAATCAGCAGTTCTGGATTAGTCCAGCTCTAACATGAACTCGTTACCTTTTCATACCACCTTCATTTTCCTGTACCCCGAGAAAAACGAATAAATCTTCTACCAGCACAGAGCACTGGACACCAAGAACAATGAGCAGGAAGTTGAGTCCAGTGCTGCTAAAGCCGTATCTTCTCAGAACCATCAGGAAGAAGCCAAACCCAAAAATCACCATGTGGTTGACATCTTGAAATGCTGCAGGACAGAAAAGACCAGGACAGCAGTGAAATTATTAATGCAGATTGGATTTCTGGTTTAAAAAAAAAAAATCAATTAAAAATCACAATTAACTAAAAAGGCTTCAGATAAAAATTTAAGTGCCACTATTGTTTAGTACTTGGAAAGAATTCCAGTGCTTTCTTTCCAATCTATAATCAGAGAGACAATACCCTTAACCCTGAATCTATTCTTACAGACTGATCTGAATGGATGCCATAAGATGGGGGCTGAGAGGTCGAAAAACCCAACAGCAAACTGACCAAAAATGCAATTTAGTCTTGGATCCCCGTCATACCTCTGAGCTAAACAAACTCCCACTCCTTCCTGGTGTTGAAAGAGCAATAAAACCATTCTACTTCTCACCAACAAACCCCGCTGAGTCCCACCCCTACTGCAGGGCACAACAGGAGCAGGGACTGTCCCTCCTTTCCCAGCAGGGTGCCAGGCTTACCTGGGTAGAAGTTGGATAGTGAGTAGGTGTCACCAACAACTGGGAAGCAAAAGAAAAGGCGGATGAGGAAGAGAGTTTCCAGGAAAAGGATCAGCCAGGGCACGCTGCAGCGGAAGTTGAGGTAGCGGGAAGGCATCGTGCACTCGGGACATGAAGCACCAACACGTGAATTATTCCTTTTCCCTATAAAAATGTCCCAGTGCCCTCACACCAATAGCAAAGGAGGTGTGGGGGCCCGGGAATGAGAACTCAGCGAGAGATAAAAAGGCCAGGAGGCGTGAGCAGGGAACAGCTCCTTATCTGTGGGGTGGCAGGAGCCCAAACCACCCCAGCTCACACGGGCTGAGCTCAGAGAGTGCCCAGGGACACAGACACATCCAACTGCCAGCACTGCCCTGCTCCAGGACACCTCCCTCGGGGCTTTCCCGCTGCTGGGGGCCTGGCAGCTCGGCTAAAGGGCAAGGAGAACGTGGATTCCAAGAGCAGGAAGTGGAGTCTGTGTAGGACCATTATTTGTTGACCTGGTGTCCGGGTGGCCCCCAATTCCCGTCACAGAAAGGTGGGGAAGGTCCTGCTGAGATCCCCAGCGTGATCCCACAGCTCTGCAGCCTCATCCCACAACAAACCTTCTTCTACAGGACGGATCCAACCCGACGCCAGGGAAGCGGGGACCTCTGGAGAATCAGCCTGTTGTTCAAGGCATGGCCATGGAAACAGCTCCAGGGACACTTCGCCAATCCATAGCACGAGTCATGGAATGGGTTGGGTTGGAAGGGACCTCAAAGCCCATCCAGTGCCACCCCTGCCATGGGCAGGGACACCTCCCACTGTCCCAGGGTGCTCCAACCTGGCCTTGGGGATCCAGGGGCAGCCACAGCTTCTCTGGGCACCCTGTGCCAGGCCCTCACCCCTCTCTGAATAAAGAATTTATTCTTAATATCCACTCCAACTCTGCCCCCTGGCAGTTTAAAGCCATTCCCCCTTGTCCTGCCATATAAAATCCCCCTCCCTCCCTGTCATGAGCCCCCTTTAGGCACTGGAGGAACATTTGTCCCTTCTCAGTATTTACGGTGCTTCTGTGAACTGAGGCCTCTTTGTTCGGGCAGTTCAGATGAAAAGCACTGTAATTACACCTCGGCCTCTCTGCTTTGAGGCTGTTACAAACCAAGCGCTGAGCTGGCACAGCGCAGCCTGAGGAGCGCCCAGAAACGGGGAGAAATGTGCTCAGGAACAGCGATAAAGCCACCTGCTGGTGACAGGAACATTTATCAGGCAAAAATAAAGGCAGGAAACTCCCAGTTCACTTCAATTTTAGGACATCCCTCCCGCCAACGCAGGCTACAGGGCACAGTCACAGTTTTCAAGCCACCTGTGAAAGGTTTGGATTTGTGGTGATAGCTTGAACCTTCCTCACATCCAATATCAAACTGCTTTAACATCAAAGCCCTTTCCCAGCTTTTATTTAGGCCTAATAAAGCCAAATATCCCTACACCCATTTCAGAAACTCCTAAACAACACCCAAAAAAACCCCTTTTCCAGGCATGCAAAGCACTGTCCTGGCATCAGAAAAACCCCGAGGCAGAAAGATCCACATTGAGGTCCTTTTTCTGGGAATGCTGTGACCCCGTGGGTAATTCAGACAGAACCAGAACAACTGGTGAATTTTCTCTAGACAAGGTAACAGCTCAAGCAGCAATTTAGGAATTAATTTAGCTAACACAATAAGCCCTTTTGCTACCTGTTACTAAATCCCATCAGTGTTAACATCCAGGGAAAACACCCCAAAGGCGAGGAATTCACCCCTTTCCCCCAGCATGACACATTCTAGAGCTGACACTCAGATTCACACCTTAAGCTTACAGAGACCAAAGGTTGGTGATCTCTGACAGGATGAAGCACAAGGTAACTTCTGTATTAGGAAAAAATTCTTCCCCATGAGGATGGTGAGGCCCGGGCACAGGGTGCCCAGAGAAGCTGTGGCTGCCTCTGGATCCCTGGAAGTGTCCAAGGCCAGGCTGGACAGGGCTTGGAGCAGCCTGGGACAGTGGGAGGTGTCCCTGCCCACGGCAGGGGTGGAATGGGATGAACTTCAAGGTCCCTTCCAACCCAAACCACTCCGTTATGCTCCGTTTCTAAATTCGAGCTCCACTACCAGGAAACACCCCCGTGACTCAGCCAAAGGCGCAGCACCCTCCCGGGCCAGTTTTCACGCCGTTTTGGGACCCTTTCACGCCGTTTTAGGACCCGCACTCCTCACACCGAGCCCCTCACTGTCCGACCCTTGTTCTGGGACATCCATCATCCCCTGGCAGGCCCGCGGCACCCAGCCCAGCGCCGGGCGAGGCCGAAGCAGCCCAGCCCGCTGGCACCACCACCCTCCACCCAGCCAGAGCCGGGCGGGGCCCAGGCCGCACTCCGGCCTCCCTCAGGCGCGGCGCCGCCATCGTTCCCCTCACGGCTCCCAAAGATTATAGAGACCGCGGGGCGCGGGCTCCGCGGAGGCTCGAGGCGCGGGCCCTGGGGCGGGGGCTCTGCCGGGCGGCCCCGGGGAGCGGAGGCTCGGGGCCGGGACCGGAGCCAAGGCCCGGCCGTGACTCGGCAGCCCCGGCGGCGGCGGCGGCTGCGAGACCGCCCGGCCCCGCCCCTCGCGGCACGCCCGCCCCCTCCCCACAGGCCGCCCTTAGGGACTGCCCTCCCATTGGCCGAGCGCAGGCTCCGCCTAGCCCATCATTGGCCTATCCCCAGCGCCGGCCGTCTTGGGGGGGGAGGTGTGCGCGTCCTGCGCGGCGATTGGTCCGCTCGCTTGTCACTCAGCAATGCGCGTTATTTATTGGCTGGCGCGGCCCGTCGCTCACGCCGGGGGTTATTTTGCCCTGCGGTGAGGCGGCGGCGCGGGCCGCGCTGTGGGGGCGGTGTCGGGCGTCACAAACTGTCACTGCCTGTCCTTGCACCTGAGACATAGCGGCCCCTTCCCCAGCTGCCGATTTGCCGGCGAGGCTGTCAATCAAGCGTGAGAGGTGGTGCCTCGGCGCTACGGTGACAGAGGAAACTGAGCCCTCCTTCTTCCGTTTCCGAGTGGATGGCTGAGCTGTCCTTTTATTTTTCCCTTCCTCTTCCATTGGGCAGTTTCGTTGTCAGTCAGCGCACGGGGCGGGAGCCAGCCGACAGCACAGCAGGCGGGAGGGAACCAAAAGCTACACCGTGATTGGTCGACAGCCCATCAATCACAAATCCCCGTCTCTGATTGGTTCTCTAGGTTATCAATCAAAGCCGTGGGCGTGGCACGCGACGGCAAGAGGCGGGATTAACTTTCTGGCTCAGCGATTGGTCCATTCCGCCGTCCGTTTACCTTTCCCCGCTGCCGATTGGTCGGGCATGCTGTCACTCAGGTGGGCTCAACCGTTTGATTGGCCAGCGGCGCGGAGGCGGGGCGCTGCGCGGCGGCTGCGCGGGGGGACACGGCGGGGAGGGACGGACCAGGAATTATTTTTATTTCTTTGTTTCCCGGGGAAAAAAAGAAAAA
>VZTE01005153.1:25254-50861 GCA_013397775.1 Eulacestoma nigropectus
GGGCCCCCCCGGCCGCCCCCCCCGGCCCTGTCACCGTCATGGCGCCCCGGCTCCCCTCAGGCGCTGCCCCGCCCCGGGCCCTCCGCGGCCCCCGGGGCTCCGCGGGGCCGGGGGGAGCTGCTGGCCAAGGTGCTGCCGGCGCTGCCGGGAGGGAGGCCACGGAGCCGCCCTTGGGGTGCGCACCCAGCGCTGGGGCCTTGGCCCTGTGTCACCCCCGGGGGCTCCCGCCGGTGCCAGAGCTCCGAGCCTCGCCTGTGTCCCCCCGCGGAGCTTTTCCCGGCGGGGTCTCGCTGCTGGGCATTCCCAGAGGTGCCGGAGCTCCGAGCTCCCGCTGCAAGCCTCGCTGTGCGTCCCCGGGAGGTTTTCCCGGCGGGGTGTCCCGGCTGGGCATTCCCGGAGGCTCCGGCTCGCACTCGGCAGCGGCTCGGCAGCAGAACACCTGGGCTGCTGGCTCGGCTCCTCGTGCAGGGGTTCAGGGAGTTGTTTTTCCCGTGCTGGTGGAGGTGCCTGCGCCGTGGGGCTGCGGTGGGAGCTGGGAGAGCCACGGGAGCAGGAGCTGGTTTGGGAATTCCCGGAGCAGGGATGGATGGCCTGGCTGGTGTGGTGGGAACACGGCAGGTGCCCGCCTCACCTCTGACCAGGCGAATGAGGAAACAAACAGCGGTGAAGTGAGATCCAGGCGGGATGTGCCTCATCCTGGGAAGCGGGATGTGTTTTCCAGGTGTTCACGGGCAGAACGCCCCAAAAGGCTGGCTTGTGTTCCAACGCAGTCGTTGTGAGCCTGTTTTAAAGGGTATTTCAGAGCTCTGTTTTCCCGAGTCTGTCAGATTTTGTATGGAACGCAATAATTCTGTGTTTCTCAATCGGCAGGAGTTTAGGTCAGGAGAGGCTTTGAAGCTTGTGAGGGCTGTAGTAAATGTGCTGTCCCATTTCTGTTTCTAGTTCAGTGGGGTTGATGAATGCAGTGCCTGGAAACCTGAGCGAGCTCATACAATTCAGATGTTAACTTTGCGTGAGGGAAGCAGCTGCTGGGGAGCTGTGACAGGAATAAAATTGTCCCAGTGCGCTGCTTATCCCACTTGTAGTGAATCTCCACGAGAGAGTGGCTTGCTTTAGACTTTCGGGTGTTTGGAAAACGCTGCCTGGAACGGTAAAGAAAAACATCCCTTGTGTAGAAATTAATAGTCAAGGTGAAGAATAATTCAAATATGTAAGGAATTGCTTCTAATTGGTTTTCAAAAGTCATTCAGAATGCTGTGCCTTTGAGGTGACTGGCAGGGAGGATGGGATGAGAGGAGGAGGGAAAATCAGGGAAAGCTCAGAGGCACCTCCGGCTTTGCTTCTCCTGGGATGCTCTGGTTCAGGAATAGGATTTTTAGCCTTTGTTTCACGTGGCATTTTGCTAAACAGAAACAATCAGTGTCCTCAGAGTGTTGTCCCACAGAAAGGAAAGAGGAATAGTGTGAAGCAGAGGGAGGTTCTTCCATGTGGATTGGGGCTCTTTCTCTTTTTTTAGTATTTTTTCTCTCTGCACCCCATAATTCAGTGATCGCATACAGGTAACTTCTCACAGAACTACAGTTGCCTAAATTCTTGTAATTACTGTAATTATTTACTCAGCTTATCTTAATTGTCCCCATCAGCTTACACAGAGCCAGTAAATGCAGTTATCAGGAGGAAACATCGTGGGTTTATAGGCAAAGCAGCCAGACTGAGCAAACAGCAGGATTGGGATACTTAACTCTTTGTTTTGTTTGCTTTTTAAATTAAACCTGATCTTTCCATCCTCGTTCCCTCTCCGGCCTCGGAGTGTGAGCGAGGCACAGCTGTCACTGAGACACGTGGGGTGGCTGAGAGCTGGGAAAATGAGTTTTGGAGCAGGTGGAGCAGGGAGGGAATTGTCCTGCAGGGAAGCTGTGGTGGCAGAGTTCACTGCCTGTGTAAAACTGAAGCAGATTATAAGAAGTGATAAAAAACCAGAACAGAGTTAGGAATATAAGATCCTGGGCTGCACTGAAAGATGTGGATGATCTGTCTCTCTGCATGTTGATTTTTGCAGTGACTTGTGCTCTTTAGGAGTATTGCAGGATCTGTGGAAAGAACTTTAATGTCATTTAAAATAACTGCTTTCAACAGATCTGCGAGCCCACCACGCTCACAGTAGGAATTGTGGGATCTCTTGTTTCCACAGCTTATATTCCAAATTTTGCCTTTTCCCTTGTAAAACAATGGCAACAGTTTAAAAATGCTGAAGTGATTTAACATGTCCTACCTTTGGCAGTGTGCATGCATTAAACCCTTAATTGTTAATTAAAGTATTCATTGCAGCTTGTCATTAGTTAAGCAGTTAAAGTTTACTTGTTCCTGCTTGTTCCTCAGTCTTCCCAGTCCCCATCTTTGATCTGGTTAAAATCTGGTTAAAACCCTTCAGCTGTATTGCTGATACTGCTTGTTTGGGCTCTGCTGGGTCCCAGTTTTGTAGCTGGGGAAGTTTCAAGATGAATTCCACACATCCCTGCTTTAACTTGTGCTGTCACGTCAGCTGATGGATGCTGTCTCATGGATTCCCTGACAATAGTCCTGGAATACTCCATGTTCCTTCAGAGCCAGGATTATTTTAGCTCGGGATGTAAATTGCCCTTTATCCCAGGTACTCCGTGGGCTGGCAGCCAAATGGGTGCCTGGCAGGGGAGGGTGTCTCATCTGAAAGTGGCCCTGGTGGCCCAGGACAGGATTTCTGGGCGCCACGACCCCTAAAATACTCCTGGTTCCCTCTGCCACCCAAATCCTGACAGGGCTGAATTCCAAGGACTGCATTTTTGACAGCCAAATAAACTGGAAGGAAAACATCGGCGCTGCCTCCAGGAATGTGGCCTTTTTTAGGCTTTTCTTAAAAATCCATGATGATTCCTCCTGCTAATTTATTCTGGCACTTTTTTTTACGAGCTTCCTATAGGGGGTGAAGCCTTTTCTTGTGGAGCTGCCCCGGAGGTCTGGAACAGAGCAGCAGAGCTGCCTTTTATGACTTGAACCTCAGCGCAGGGCTCCAGTGTAATTTAGCCTACGTTTAATGTGTTCTACTGTGTCAGCCCCGGTGGCACGTGGAATATCAGTCCCTCTGCCCTGGCTCTCACTGCCTGCAGCTGAAGGGGCTCCTGTGGCTGGGTTTTGGTGTTTGCAGCGCAATTCCCAGAGCTGCCAGTGCCTCCTGTGCCAGCCCCGCTGAGTGCTGACTGCCTGCCCGTGCCTGGCCTTCCACAGTCGCTGCAAAGATTTTCCCTTTTGTGTCCCTTTCCTTACCCTGCCCCAACTCAGGGACGGATGACAAGACACGGAATCAGGAGTCAGGGAGCTTTCCTGGGATTCTTTACGTTTCTTTTCCTTTTCAGATCCGTAGCTGGCAAGTGTTTCACATGACCAGTCCCAGCAGTGATGTTTTCTGCCTTTCAGACTTGCTGTGCTCGCTCTGTTCCTCTTCTTCTGCCCATTAATAATAATCTTAGCTATCTCTTCATGTGTTTATTTATATAAAGCTTTTCTATTTGCAAATCACCACTCAGCCTCCCCAGTGTTGTGGCTGCTGGGTAACCTCGAGCTGGGGGTTGTTGATTATTTGGTGATTTCACCCAAAATGCTCGAATTCACCTTTTTTAAAGCTCACCTGTGCCCTTGGCACCCTGCCAGCCTCGGGATGCCTCCCACTCCATTGTCTTGGATGAGTCAGGCTGCCAAATGGAACATGCCAGCACTCCTGCCAGGATTCCCTTTCCAGCCTTTGGGCCTTGCTGATAATAGTGGGATAGAATTAAGGCTTAATCGACCCCCAGTTTGGGTTTGGGGTGCAGAATTTGGTCTTTTTTTGAGGGATTTTTTGCGGTGTTTTTACCTTAGAGCCAGCACAGGATCTGCTGCTGCGGGGCAGTAAAAGGAGAACAAAGAACAAGAGAGGGAAAAAAAAAAAGCGGGGGGGGGGAGGAAATGGCATCTGGCACTTGCAGGGGGAGGAAGAATAAGGAGGAAAATTATTTGTTTGCAAATTGAAAGGGGGAGCAGAGCCACTGTGGGGTTATGAATAAATCTTTCTATGCGGTGTACATTAGCCATCAATTGACCTTTCAGAGAAATTGCAGCACTGTGATCGCTGCTCCTCCCTGCTCTGTGCCCTGCTCCTCGCATGGATGTGTCCATCCTTCCCCTTTTCCTTCATTACCCTCCAGGATTAGATGCCATATGCTGGTTTCTAGGGAAAGTCCTGGCCTTAAACCTCTGCCAGGTCACTGAGGGCAGATTTTTTGACATGTGTCAGGAAATTGGATAACCCAGATTTTAGGTATTTATCTGCAAGAACCTTCTCCTGTATTGAGGATCCACCTCAGAATTCCAATTGGCCTCGTGGAATATATTTGAGCCTCTGCAATAAAAAGGTTTTCCAGAGGTTGGGAAGCCCTTGAGCCTGGTGAGTGTTGTGTGAGAGAGGCCCAGGGAGATCAGTGACTGCCAGAGCTTCCCAAAGGGCTGGAGCTGGGTCCTGGAGGATGTGTCGGAGGGAGGGGACAGAGGGATAACAACAGGAATGCACTGAAGGGAAGAGCTAGAAGGAATCAAGGGATCTTGGAGCAAGGAAAAGTAGGGGGGACACAGCAGGGAAGGGAGGAGGGCTGGTGCTGAGTTCTGCGAGTTGTTTTGCTCAGGTGATGTTGTCTGGGTGGTGCTGGGGGAAGCAGAGCAGCAGCAGTGCTCAGCCTGCCAAACGAGGTCCTTTCCCCGCTTTTCTTGGGATTTAGTTCCTGGGGATGTTTCAGCTCTCCCTGGTTCACTGGAGAGCTCTCAGCTCACCCTGCTGGGCTGGGGGCTCGCCTGAACACAAACCTGGCTGTGCAGCACCTCATGGGGAGCAGGAGCTGAGATTTGGGCTCCTTCCCTGCTCCCCGGGAGCTCGTTCCGTGCTGGGGCCAACACAAGGATTGAGGCTTTTAAACTTTCCTGTACTCCTGGAATTCTGAATGGCTTTGGAGCCCTTCAGACAATGAGAAATAGGCTCTTTAATATTGTTGGCAAAACCTCTTTACAAGTGTTGCATTGTTCCAATTCCACTTTAGAAGGTGCTAAGTGTCACCAGGGCCCTTGGATTGATATGAATTTAAAATCAGAAATCACTTTAATGGCTGTGTTACAGAACTCTTGTTCAGCAATGCTTTCACTTGGAGTGGCACTTCACAGCTGAGCAGCGTTAGTCCTGACAGCCCTCATTTGCTGGGAAAAATGGGGTCTCCTCGTGGATTCCAGTGGCAGGAAAATAAACAATAGCCATGAGTGTAACCCAGGAAAAGGCTCCCCAACACAACTAAACAGGACAAGGAATTCCTGGCTGTGGTGATTTTATAGAATTCCTCGAATCTGAGGAGTTGCACAGGTACAATTCCACAGTCTGGGCCCAAATGTCACCTTTACTGTCCAATGTTCTCTGAATGCAGCTGCTTTTTACAGACGTCTGGTGAAGATCTAAACTTTAAATTCTAAAACTAAGTTCTAAACAGGGAAAGGCAGCCTATGGAAGCATAATCCACCAGGACAATGTGACTATTTCAGGGTTTTTGGTGGGTTTTGGTTGGCTGGGTTTTGGTGTGGGATATTTTGCTGGGTTTCAGGGTTTTTTAATACTTAGGCTGTAGTTTCATTCTTCTCAGAGAATAATTTGTGACTGAGTGACCGGGGCTGGTTCCATCAGAACTGAAAACAGCAGTTCCTTAACTTTTCCAAGTGTGTGCCATTAATTTTGTTTCCATTACATTAAAGTGCTTCCTGGAGCCTTTTGCTTTGGTTTTTTTCCCACCCCATTCTGTTGATAAGGGCACTCTCAGGCACTTGCTATTAATCTCTGATTCCCAAGAAATCCAAGTGTTTTCCCAGCCCTGTGGTTTGGACCTGACCTTGTGTGGCCAGTGGGTGTGAATTGCTCAAGTTCAGCTCTTTCCAAACGTCTGCTGGTACCCAGCTCTTTCCCTGGAAATTTTGTGTTTTGTCTCTTCCCCAAAGCTCTGAAGAAGTTCCTAAAAAAAGCCCCGTGGCCCTGAGCGGGGCGGGAACTCGACCCTACCTGGCACTGGGTGCAAACCCTTGGCACCTCCCCACTAAACGTTCCAGGGCAAAGTTCTGCTGGTTTTGTTGGCAGGGTGGGAGAGGAGGGGGAATAAGTTACTGAAAGGAAAATTTGCGTGTGATTTAGAAGAGGAAAATGCATTTTTAACCCCCCTATTTTTGTTACAACCCAGTAGAGCGCAACAAGGTATTGGGGAGCTGGAGCGATAGATCTGGGGGTGGTGGGTTTGGAGGGAAAAAGGGGTTTTGCTGCTTCTTTTTTGGGAGAATGGATTGGGCTGATCCCTCAAGTGTTACTTGGGTATGAGATCAAAATGTTTCTGAGCTCTGTTGCCAAGAAGGATCATCAGTGGTTCGAAATGCAGGACTCAGAACATGGGAATGTGGCTTAGAAATAATTAAAAAATAGAAGTTAGGCTGGTCTCAAGCCTCACGTGCCTGTTTTTCTGGGGGTTTGTTTGTTTTTAAGGGATCCATTCGCCTTCATAGAAGCGTTTTCAAATCAAACACTGATAGCTCAGTATCAAAACAGTCTTAAAATTGCTATAGGCTTAAAATACATCCCAGTTTATTGGTGTTGCAGTCTGTGGTGAATGAGGGAACATCTGCAGCCTGCTGAGGAGAGGAAACAGAAATTCCTGAGCCCCAAGTGCAGGAGAGGACTGGAAAAGGAGCATTCCAGCTGGGAGAAGTTACCTTTGGCAGGACTTCACTGTGTGAAAATGCAAAGGGAGATGGGTGCTGATGCCTTGTGAGAGCAGTGACCCTGCTGTTTATTAGGAAAAATAAATGCAGTTGAGTATTAACTTCATCAGACCAGGGCTGCTGTAATGGAATAATAAAAAACCCCCTAAACTTATTTTATAACATTATTTTGGGTGACATTTCCTTCTACCTATTATAGTTGTCCATAGTTTTTATTCTGCATATTTTAATTAAAAAAAAAACAACCCAAACAAGTCAGTTTATCTGTTGGGAATCCTGACCTGAAATTCCTTTTTTCTTTTCCCCCAGCACTTTCCTGTACCTGAAGTTCCTGGTGGTGTGGGCCCTGGTGCTGCTGGCAGACTTTGTGCTGGAGTTCAGGTTTGAGTACCTGTGGCCCTTCTGGCTCTTCATCAGGAGTGTTTACGATTCCTTCCGATACCAGGGCTTGGTGAGTGGATCCCTGAGCCTTTCCAGGGAAATCCTGCACTCCAGGGAATATTCCATATTACACAGCTGGCTGAATGGCACTGAGATCCTCATCACGGGAGGAGGGTTTTCTCTGATTTATCCCTTCTCCCTGATGGATATTTTATCTGTGGCAAGTGGAAATGAAATAAAGATTTATCAAAATTTCACCACAGGGAAATATTGTTTGAATTCCTGAGCTGGGTTTGAATTAGTCAGGGTTATATATAACCTTATATATGTGTAAACAGGCAAGAGTTTCTGCTTTATTTTTAAGAAAACCCTGTTATATAGGAGATTTTATATTTATATATATATGTGTGTGTGTGTATATTTATATATATACACACAGCTGTCTATCTATATATAGGGCTATATATATGGGGGTTTTTATATATAGAAATATTTTAAAATATGTTAAAATATATTAAAATGAAGTAAACGTGTAATATTGGAAATATTGGCATGTTACAAAATTATAGCTATTATATAGTCTATATAAAATGTTACATGTATTTTAATAGATATAAAAAACTATATTGGTTATTTTTCCTGGAATAACCAAACCCTCTTCTCTTTCCCCCTCCCCTCCTTTCTTTCAGGCCTTCTCAGTATTTTTTGTGTGTGTAGCATTCACCTCCAACATCATCTGTCTGCTCTTCATCCCAATCCAGTGGCTGTTCTTTGCTGCCAGCACCTATGTGTGGGTACAGTATGTGTGGCACACAGGTGGGTCATTATTCTTTATCTACAATTTCCTGACTCATTTATAACTTCTTTATTTACAACTCTTCCTTATTTACAATTTCCTGATCTCAATATATATCTTACAGCTTTTAGGAACAAACCCTCTCTGCTGTTACCTCATTTAATGCAGGTTTTTTAGAGTTTAAAATGTTGTTTTGTTGTTTTGCTTTGCACCAGTAAGCAGGAATTGGAGTGGTATAAACAGGAATTCCAGAGCAGTTAAAAAAACCTAAATTCCTGACTTCAAAACTCTCCTGCAGTGATTCTACAAATACAGAGCACGCAGGAGAAGCTGGTGAAAGTGTTCTATTCCTCCACACTCAATTGGTGTGCTGTTAACTGATATTTGAATATTAATAACTAAATTATTTCAGTGATCACAGTTTAATTCTGTTTTAGCAAAGCTTTGTGTCAGCCGGATCCAGTTTCTGAGCTGGTGATAAGGCTCCAGAGGCTGCCCTGGCAGTTTGAGACTTATATGGAGAATTCTTGTCCCCCTCTGCTGCCCTTTTTTCCCTGAGTTATTTGGGTTTGTTCTCGTAAATCCCTGGGTTTGGATGAAGCAGCGGAGCTGGGGGGAGGTGGCTGAGTTTGCAGTGGCACTGACACGTGGATTCCACGCATCCTTCCCTCAATCAAAACATTTCAGGAATAAAATTTGATTTAAATTTTTTTTTTTTTCTAGGGGTGACTTTTCACTCCCCAGATTCTTGGGATTTGGGGTTTGCGTAGTGTTTTGTGTTAGACTTGATCCCAGGGGTTCGCAGGGTGCTGTGGATCATCCCTCACTCAGCTCTGTGACAACTTAGTCATTGCTGATAATGGCAGTGTGGGAGCTGATGGCAGATGCTGGGAACCACTCGCTGCCCAATTTCAGATACCTGCAGAATCTGGGGTTATTTTTAGAGTTGTATTAATATGTTTAAGCCTTGTCTGAAGTTGTTCAGGGTTGATGCTTAGGAAGGAAGAACCTGATGGGCCAGTTTTAGCTGTAGCTATTGAGCTGATTTAATATTTTAATTCATGGCAACCTCAGGAATTATTCATTTTCAGTGCTCATCCAAGTTGATGGGAATTTGCTTTTTTTTTTCTTTTTTTTTCTTTTTTTTTTCTAAATTACGATCTTTTTAGGTACAGAATTTAGGGCCTGTTTCCTCTGACTCTTGAAGTGTTTTAGAAATAACTTTAAAATCCTTGCTGCCTGTACTCTGTCCCTGAGGTGCCTGTGTTTCCCTTCTCACAGAACGAGGTGTGTGCTTACCAACAGTATCACTGTGGATACTTTTTGTTTATATTGAAGCAGCCATTAGATTTAAAGATTTAAAAAACTTCCATGTGGACCTTTGTCGTCCATTTGCAGCACACTGGTAAGTGGTTCTCTGTTCTCCTTCTCCTATTAACCTTTATTTCACCAGGAAAAGGAATAATCAGGGTTTTATTTGGTATTTATTTTATTTTTATTTGGGTTCAGGGCTTGGCTGTTCAGTTTTCCCCTCACACTTCTGCCATTAAATGTTCCATGAGAAATGTGTGCAAACAAGGACCCAGTGCCACCTTCTCTGTGCTGTGAGGAATTTGTAGTGTGGATATTCCAAGCATTTCTTGAAAGCTCCTGCTGTCACTTCACAAATTTTGTATTCACATAGTGAACAGGTGATAAAAGTAACAACAAAAAAAATAGGTTTCCTTGATAATTTATGAAATGATTATGGAAGTCTTTTTCTGAGACAGAGGGCTCTCCTTTTTCCCTCAGAAAGGTTCTCATGAGTGTCTGATTTAATAATTCACCAGAAGCAATGAATAAGCTTCAGGCTGAAAATCATTGCAGAAAATGAAACAACAAACACTGCTTACTACACTGCTTCACTGGAAGTGAGGAGAGTGACTCCAGGCCAGAGCCTGACCTGCAGAGTATCCAGATCTGGAGGAAATTCACTTTTATTCCATGTGCTTTTGGTGTAGAATTCATTGATCTACATCTAAAATATATGGCTGGTTTTCCAGCCCATAAAGCAGACATCTGTCATTTGAATTTATCTTGTCCACGTAGTGCAACAAAGCCCTTTAACAGCAGTTAAACTCTGTGATAGGCCACAGAAGCCCTTCAGGAGCTGTGCAGAAGGGAGGAGGGTCTTTGCTGCTGCATGGGTGCCGACACTGGAGTTTGTCCCCAGAGTTTGGGAGCTGCAGCCACAGCTGCCTCTGCAGGGCACTACAAAAGAGGCTTTGGCAGAAATCGTGCCACATGCACATGCAAACAGGGCTGGCAGCTCCCTCAGAAACACAGTTTGCCCCTCTGACCAAGGAATGAGGACATCTGAGTGGTTAATACTCACCTGCATCAGTGTTTCCCTGCTCTAGGACACCTCCAGTGCTTAAAATTCTTGTCCGAGACAGATTCCCTTTGCAGGGGGCTGTTTGCTCATGGGTGGAGCACCCATCAATGAACACACTGCATGATTTGTCTGCCTTCCGTGCTGGTGCAGTTGTCACAAGAACTCTTAAACTCTTGGTGATTAAGTTGACGGGCAAAAAGAACTGATCCCAAAGCTGTGTTGTTGATAAAGCCATGCCTGCATTTTGAACTGTGGAACAGCAAAAAACCTTTCATAGATTATTTTCTATGGAAAGCTGTCACCCAGATGTATGTAATTTATTAATTTGCTGTCATGGCTACAGTTTGATTAATAATAATGCTTTTTTTTTCCCCCCTTAGCATTGGCTACCCTGTTGTGACTTTGGGCTTTGGCTTTAAAAGTTATGTCAGCTACAAGATGCGTTTGAGAAAGCAGAAAGAGGTGCAGAAGGAGAACGAGTTCTACATGCAGCTCCTGCAGCAGGCACTGCCCCCAGAGCAGCAGATGCTGCAAAGGCAAGAGAGGGAGGCAGAGGAAGGCAAGTTATTCCTTCATGTGTTCTCTGTTCTCTGCTGTTCCAAGGAAAAACAAACCCCAAAAGTGCTGAGGAGGAGCTGCTTCAGCCTGGCTTGGTTTGGTGGGAGTGTGGTGAACTCAGAGGGGCAGAAATTAAATCATTTTGGAGTGGTTAATGGGACAGAAAAAGTGAATTATGGCCCCTCTCCTCACTTGTTCATTAGCAGCTGCATCAATCTGGTCAGTCAGTGTTGTGTGAAGCACCAGTATTTATTATTAAATCCCTGTTTCCTGCCTGTAATGAGGCAAAAAGCCTTAAAATAGGTGACTTTGGATTCTCTTTTCTAGAGAGTGTCCAATACTGATTGTTTCCTGCAGGAATGATGGATGTGTCCATAATGATTTTTCTTTCTTTGGCACGGTATTGATGGATTTAATGAACTAAGTTGGGTTTTTTTCACTTTGATGTTGCAGCAGCCAAAGGATTATCTGATATGGATTCCTCAATACTCCTGCAGCACAATGGAGGCATTCCAGCCAATAAAAAAATCTCTGCAACGTTGCCAGAGCTCGAATATCGAGAAAAAGGGAAAGAAAAGGACAAGGATGCGAAGAAACACAACCTTGGAATAAACAACAACATTTTGCAACCTGTAGACTCTAAAATACAAGAAATTGAATATATGGAAAACCATATCAATAGTAAAAGATTAAATAATGATCTTGTAGGAAGTACAGAAAACCTCTTGAAAGAGGACTCATGCACTGCCTCGTCCAAAAATTACAAAAATGTCAGTGGGGTTGTGAACTCCTCACCCCGCAGCCACAGTGCAACCAACGGGAGCATCCCCTCCTCATCCTCTAAAAATGAGAAAAAACAGAAATGTGCCAGCAAGAGCCCGAGCACACATAAGGACTTAATGGAAAACTGTATTCCTAATAACCAGCTAAGCAAACCAGATGCACTGGTAAGGTAAGTTGGGCCTGAGCCTTGTCTTATCCTCCCTTGGTACATCAGGGGTTTCGTTTGTTTTTTTCTGAGAAAAATGTCATTTTTGATCATGTAGAGAAGACAGAATTGTGTAGTGGTGGGGTCAGATCTCCAGGAGATGTGTGGAGTTGTGTTCCTGGCTTTTGTTTGATATGCAGCCTGGAGGTGATTGCTTCATTTCTGGCTCAGAACCTGCTGCTCCCCTACCTCACAGGGCTGTTGTGAGGCACCATAAATACTCTGGTAGAAGGCAGGGGAAAAATGTGGAGAAAATCAGCTCATCTGTCCTTGACAGCTCTTCTGTGGAGTGACCTTTGGCTCTCCAGGGAGTTCAGTGGGGTTTCTTGGTGCCTGAACAGGTGTTTTGTTTTTTTTTTCCTTTGAAATGTTTGGCTTTTGCTTTAGTCTTTAATTCCAAGTGTGGAGGCAGAGAGTGCCAAGAGCCAGTGCTGAGTTCAGGCTCTGCTCACAGCCCTGGTGCACGCACAGGTCACAGGGATTCGTTTGGCTGCCTGGGAATCTGTCAGCATGGAAAAGTCCCAGCTTTACATCTGCTCCTGGGAAGTTTGGAGGAAGATGTATTTGTGAGGTGCAGTGTCTCACCCTGAGACAGATGGTGTTGTCATGTGCTGCCAGAAAAAGCACCAGCAAGGAAAGTGGTGTGACTGTGCATGGAGAGATGTCTGGAGCAGAAACTGTTCCACAATTATGCCCTTCTCCACCATTTCCACCTGGCTCGTGTCTCTCTTATTCCACCAAATCAGTGTTGGCCAACTTAATTGGCAGATCAGGTTTGTTTTCCCTGCAGGTACCTTTGGCTAACTGGGCTTTTGTCTCTGAGGATTTGTGCTGTGGGAACACAATTACTTCAATGGAAATACTATTTTCTCCTCTGATAATCACTCTGCCCCTGACTGACATACCCCTGCCAATTAAACACCCGGACTAATTGATACCTGACGTCTGGAGAGAACTTGTGTGAGGCAGATCAGAACCCAGCTAATCAATCTGCTCTGTGAATCAAATCCAGCCAGTGTTGATGGGATGCAGATGGGATGCACCAACCCCCTGTTCAGGGCTGGCTGGGTGTTTCCCATTTCCAGCTGGCAGCTCTGCACTCTTTATAAGGTTTGTTTGCTCCCTCAGGGGGACAAGGGTCAGCTCAGTTTGTTGCTGCAGTTCCAAACATCGTTCCTAAGTCTTGAGAAGAGAGAATGGAAGGCCTTTAGGCCAGACTGAGAATTGTGTGGCTGTGACAGGGACTGAGATGTAAACCTGGTGTGTTTTAAACTTTAAATTTCATGTTGAGATCTTTATGTGCTGCCCTGGAAGCTTACAGCAGGTGGTCACTAATTGCCCAAAGTGGTTTTCTAACACAGAAATGAGTTTACAACAAACCAGATCGTGTCCTTAGGGAATTCCAGCTCCTGGAACTCACTGGGGAAGGACAGAGAACACAGCTGTACTCTGAAAGTGCCTTGCTCTGCCCTGAAAGGGAATTTAACTTCTTCAGACAAGTGTTTTTGGGATGTGTGGGTGTGGAGTTGTGCTACAAATCCCTGGAGCTGTTTCTTGTCCGTGGTGTCCCTGTGCAGGGAGCCCGGGAGCACCAAACACCAGCATCCTGCTCCAGCTGGTGACTGAAATCATTCATGAAACCGTGTTTCTGCTCAGCCTGGCTGTGTAACTCCCACACCAGTGGGAGCATAAACTCACCTGACAAATTGGATGGCATGGATGCACTTAAATTTAAAAATTCATGGTGCTTTTTTATTTTAACCTTGTCAGTTATCCTGTCCCTGGAGTGCCAGGCATTTGTTCCTCATCTTTTCCACTTCCAGGAGTGTTACTCATTGCTGTTATTAAACTTTCAGTCTGCATTGCTGCTGGAGCCTGAAGAGGGCTGAGTGAAGTCCTGCATTTGTTCAGACTCAGATCAGATCTGCTCAGCTTCCAAATAAAGCTGCTTTTTATAACTCGGTGTCCAGCAGCCTCGCAGCAGGACGGCAGACCCAAGCTGCTCTCCTTTTGTGCCCACAGATGATGCTCCTGAGCTGAGTAACCAGGAGCAAATGTGAAATATTCCTTCTGCTGCTGGGGGCTTGGGATTAGCAGGGCTGGAGACAGTCAAGATCAGGGGGGTTTGGAGAACAGGAGTTTTTAACTTTGAAACTCTTGGTGGGATTTATCTGGAAGGGTACTGCTAGTTAAAAATTTATATATATATATAAAATATACAATAGTGCTCTTATTTGAAGCTAAGCTTTTATTTTCGCTGTGTCTGCTGGATTGTCAGGGCCTGAGTGCTTGGTTTTGTGGAGAGGAACTTGCTGATGCCCATCCCTGGGAATTGTTTCCTTCTCAATAGCCAGAGCTGAGGCATCCCAGAGGCTGAGCCCTGGCAGGAACCTCTGGGGTTTTCTGAGACATCTCCTGAGGGTACTGAAATCTGCTGGTGTTTGTCAAGCCCTTCATCACGGAATCTCTGATCTGAGTGCTTCTTTCCCAGCTCTCTGGTAATGGGGCCAGTGGAGGGATCCATTTGGGATCAGCCTGGTGTCCCTTTGCACTTCACTGCTGTTTGTCAGGAGGTACAGAGCAAATTCATCTCTTTTACCATTTCACTGTCATTTCTGAGGTGAAACAGATTTAGAGCCTCGATGTATGGAACAAGTCCAAGCTGTAATTGCTGCAGAATTACTTTTTGTTGTTGTTTATTGCACATTACACAGCAAAACCCGTGACCTGCCCCTGCCTTTTAGCACCCTTAAAAATCCCTGCACTAAAACCACACAAAAAACCTGGCAGTGCAGCTTGGCAGAACTGTCTGTATCCATAGAGGTCCTGCCTTTGGCACACGAGGTGATGAACAAGCTGTCTCATGTACTAATTATTCCCACAGATAACGAGGACATCTTCTGGCAGTTGGACTGGGAAAATTATTGGTGAAGCAAAAGCTGCTCTGCCACAGCTTATTTCGCTTTCCTAAAACTGTGTTACCTGCAGAGGCAGACTGGAAGGTTTTAATGGAAGTTTATGGCCATTTGGTGCTAATTATTGTAAAATTTGGTGGCGTCACTGGTGGGCAAAGAGGGGTTGGTGCCTCTTGCTCACCCCCTGTGCCTGGAGTGGCATTAAAGCACCAGAAGGTTTCCTGTTGTCAGCTGCAGGGAGCGGGGTGATGGCCAGGCCTTTCTGCCGTGGGAAGGCAAGCACAGAACAGAAAAGCAGAAGGATTGGGAATGTAAATGAGGAATGTGGGAGCCAATCCCTCCTGCAGACCCTTCCCAAGGCAGCAGAGTGCTCGGCCTGCTCGGAAACAGAGCAACCTTTGGAAATGGCAGCTGCTTGGAGCTGTGCTCTGCAGCAGGGAAAGGAGGATCCCGGCTTTCTCTCTGTGGATTCCTGTCTTTTTGGGAATGAGAACTGCTCTGAGGAGCTGCAGGGAGAGCCTGTCAGCTCCAGCAGGGAAAGGAGGATCCCGGCTTTCTCTCCTGACTTTTTGGGAATGAGAACTGCTCTGAGGAGCTGCAGGGAGAGCCTGTCAGCTCCAGCAGGAGCAGCTCTGGAAGTGCTGCGGGAGCTCAGTGGCCACTTCAAAGGAGCAGCTTCACTGCAGGGGCTGCTTGTGCCAGAGCAGAACAAAGGCAGAACCGGGGCTTTTGGAGAGCATCTCAGGGCCTTTTGGGTCCTTTAAGATGATAATTTTTATATAAACTGTTTCATTTGTGTGCCATGGCCAGGTGATTATGGGATGGAGTAAACTGAGCACCCAGCGTGGGTTATGCACCAGACATCAATACTGGGGAGCATTAAAGCTGGATTGAGTTGTCTTTGAGTTCATCCATCAATCTTCCCCGAGGCATTTAGAAAAACACTCACTCTCAGAGGTGATCCCTGATTAATTCTCCTCACCAGCAATGATTGGAGGTGGTGCTCAGCAAAGGAAATGGGTAAATCTGCAGTTAGAGGAATGACAAACTGAAGGAATTGACCTCGCTTGTATAAACAGCACAACATAATCTGCGACTAAAGCCTCATTTAAAAAGCAGTTCTGTGTCAGAATGACTGGTGCTGGGTGCAGCAGCAGAGAAAAGCATCTTCCAGAACTCGGGTTTTCTTTCCTTCCCCCTCCTCTGTAAAGAATTTTCTCCAATAAGCCTGGAAATAAGAGACTTTAAGCAGCAAATGAAATCAGAGTTAGAAAAACAATAATCTGAAAAATGCTGGTTTAGTGGGTCGTTTATCATTGTAACAGCAGTGCAGCCCATTCCAGGGGGGAGGAGGGACAGCTCCCTGCACTGCTCCCTGCTTGCAGCAGTGGAGATTTTTCATGGCTTCGTACTGATGTGCTTTTGAGTGGGTTTAATGTCCTTGTGTGAGGTGCCCTCTGTGACAGTGCAAGGAGCACATGTGGGTCTGAGGGGTAACTCCCTGCACGTCTTTTCACTCTTAATGAAGTTGTGTCTCTGCCTAATTGGGGCAGGGCTTGGAGAGAAACCACACAGGGAACATTTGCACGATGATGGATTATGATCTTCCTCCCTCGTTTTAGGGAGAGAGGGGCTTGCATTTGCTCTGTAATTGGCAGAAAACAGATATTCTCTGCTCTGGTATTTAAAGCTGGAGCAAAACCTTCAGTGTAGTGAAAAGGGGTAATTAAAACCTGCTAAAATCTCACTGTAAAACCTCATTCTAAACAAGCCCATTGATGAAGCAATTTCCAATGGTTTTGGCTGGCATTGACTGGAGAGAGATGAATTTTCTGTGGTAATTCTCTTCTGGCCCCTTTGGAGTGATGTCTCGTGGATGTACCACCCTCCCTGAGCCCCAGTCCCACAAATTCCCTGCACACAGAAGGAAAAGCTGTGGCCTCATCTCTGCTCCAGGTCTGCAGGGCTGGCTCCTGTCTGCTCCCCATGGATCCTGCAGGTTTTTTCCAGCACAGTCTGGAGCAGCCCTGGGAACACTCAGGTGCAGGGATGCCACCAAGCAGATGGCTCCACAATCCTGAGCTCATGGCACTTCTCTGTTGCCAGAAATACAAAATTCAGCCTGTCCTGTGCCAGCACCTCTGAGCTGTTCAGGCTTTATCTGGTCAGGGCTTCTTTTCCTGGAATACTCAATACCCAAAATAAATCCCGGGGTGTCTTAATTTGGCATAGTCTGAGCTATAGGTAAAAGCTATTTACAGCTCTTATCTTCAGTTACCACTTCATTGAAGGCATGGATATTGGAATTATTTATGGCTCGGTGTGAAGTGGGATTTAGGTGTGTTCCTCTATGTTGTCCTACCAAGCATTTTTCCACTTACTTATGAAAACCTGGATTAAAAGCAATCAGCTGTTGGCACACACCACTCTGGTAGTGGTTCCTGCAGCTTCTTACTCTCTTCAGTCGAACAATTTGCGCTCTCTACAACACCGGGCTGCTGCCTGTTGGCAGATGAGATGAAACTGGGATTTCTTCGCCCAACAACTGCCCAGTCCATCATTTAACACTGAGCAGGGTGGCAACACTCACCTAAAAACAGCTGCTGGTGTTCCCATGGTTTTTTTCTGTTTAAGGGTGCTTTTGACCATTTATTCTGCACTGAAGGAGTTCACCTTCCCAGGAGGGCACTGCCATGGAACTGGAGAGGCAGCTGGAGCAGGAGGGGGCTGAGATTTGAGTGGTCTGAGATGTCCCACGCTCCTCTAGAGGCTGCTCCTGGCTCTTCATTCACCCTTTCATCTCTTTGGGGTTGTTTTAGCTGTTACAAACCCACTTTTATGGATTTCCATAGCTTTGATGATTCCACACCGGCCCTCTGGATTCGCTGGCACAGGATGTTCTCACTGCTCATCTCTCCGTGCCTTTTAGGCTGAGATTTCCCTGCACTTGAAGCCCAAAAATGTTTCATTAGGAAGGCAAAAAGCTCCAGCCATTCATCTGCACTGCTGAGTGTCACCAAGGGCAGCTCTTTTTGGCTTTTGTGATTGTTCTCCTCATCTTAATGTCCCACTGCCTCTTATTCAGAATGGAACCCTCGAAAATAAAACCACCTTCATCTTCTTTATGGACATTTAAAAAGTCTCAAATCAATACCTGGCAGAGCAAAGGAGGATTATGTGAGAATGGCTGGGGTGTATTTGCTTTAAATAAGTGTGTAACAGAGTTTAAAAAGGTTGATTATTCACCTGTGATGTGTTTTTATTCTAAGAATCAATAACCTGATTTGTGGGGGAAAAATCCAAGTGAGCTGAGTGCCTCTCTTCCAAAACGTGTGTTTTATTTAACCAGTTTTTGTTGAAAACATTTTAATTAATAAGATTACATGAATCTTCAAGAACTTTCCAAAGCTACAATTTCAAGTGTAGAGCAGATGGTCTCTGTTCAAGAGCAATTAAAACTAAATTTACTGACTCCTGAACTGGGGATGACTTAACACATCCTCGTTACTCAGCATGCACATCATGTGCTGCAAGAAAATACCAACATGTTGAGGTGACAATTCAGCAGCCTGGCCCACAGCTCAGCTCTGGGTAATAAATCAAACTCAGTGTTTGTGGACAGAAGTGAAATTTGTTCGTGTGTGGCTCTGCCCTGGTTTAGAACTTCTCAGAATTCAGAAATGTAATTCCATAGGATTTGTTTTACAGCTTTACAGCGCATGGAAGCGAATTCCTGTGGGAGGCTGTGAGGTGTGTGGAGCTCTACATGGAGCTACATATGCAGAGTTATATAAAAGCTGATTATTTAGCAAGGACACAATCACAGAATTGTGAGAGTTGATTGTTTGGAGGCTGAAGGTTTGAGGGTTTGGCAGATGGTGCGAGGTTTGTTCTGCTGCGTTTATAGAACGCGCTTGAACCTTTGGCTGAGGGGGCCAGGAAGCTGAAATTGTCCTTTGAAATTGTCCTTTGCTAGGTTGGAACAGGACATCAAGAAGCTAAAGGCCGACCTGCAGGCCAGCAGGCAGGTGGAGCAGGAGCTGCGCAGCCAGGTCAGCTCGCTGAGCTCCGCCGAGCGCGGCACCCGCGCCGAGATGGGCCAGCTCCGCCAGGAGAACGAGCTGCTGCAGAACAAGTACGTGCCACTGGCCCTGGGGCAAGGCTGGGGGCTGCAAAGGGGGGGTTATTCCATTAAAACCTCCTCAAACACGAGGCAAATCCACCCAGACTCGCTGGGCAGCGTCGGCGGCAGTTTAATTGTAATAAATCGGACCCTGCGCTCACTCCCGTCCCTGTCCCCCTGCAGATTGCACAACGCTGTACAGATGAAACAAAAAGACAAACAAATGATCAGCCAGCTGGAGAAGAAGCTAAAGGCAGAGCAGGAGGCACGAACCTTTGTAGAAAAGCAATTAATGGAAGAAAAGAAAAGGAAGAAGTTGGAAGAAGCAACTGCTGCACGAGCTGTCGCCTTCGCTGCTGCTACGAGGTGCTCTGCCCTTGGGGAGGCTTTGGGGCAGGAAGGAGGAGCCTGTGCTTGATCTTTTATTCAAAAAAAAACCCAAAAGCTTTATTCGTGTTGAGAGGTTTATTTGTGTTAAAGCAAGGGAGGACTGGGAGATGTCTTCCCCTGAAGCTGAGCCTCAGTGCCTGCATGACATTTACACGTGTAAAGGATGAGTGTGCTCTAAATTACCTGCTGTTCCTGGACTGTGCTGTCAGAGATGTTGTGTCCTGCTCAAAGGAGCATCTCCTTTCATGTGGGCACAGGGAATCAAGGATTTGTGCAGTGACATTTGGCCACAAGGCTGGAATTTCCCTGCTCTGGGCAGTGGCTCCCAGTGCTCAGCACAGTGGGGTTGCTGCAGTCACAGGAGCACAGCACAGGTGTGGGGCACTTTAACCTGCAGGGCTCCAAATGTCTAAAAATAATTATTCCTGCTTTTCAGCTCTCCATATTTCATCAGTATTCCAAATTTCCCAACACTTGAGGTGTAACATCGAGTAACTTTGTGCACTGTTGCCATGAGGGGAATTATTTTGCTGAGAAGACCAAAGTTGGCTTCCTCTTTTCGTGCTTCAGTTTTTATTTTAATTTCCATGTTGCAAAGAGCTGAGGAATGACAGCCTCATTCTTATTTCATCTCGTTCCCCTGTGCTGTTTCCCTGCAGAGGGGAATGTACCGAAACCTTACGGAACCGCATCCGGGAGCTGGAGACAGAGTGCAAGAAGTTAACAATCGACATCAAGCTGAAAGAGGATCAGATCAGAGAGCTGGAAATGAAAGTCCAGGTAATGCCAGAGCACCAGGGGCTCGGGGCAGCATCCCAGGGAGAGCTCTCAGCCCTCCCAAACCAGCAAAAGAGCAATCCTCACCTTTGGGAGTGCAGCTCCTCAGGTGCCTCCTGCACGTCCTGCCCCAGGGTGTGGGCAGGGGGAGGGTCCAGAGGCTCAATCCCCACCTTTCCATTGCTTAAAGGAGGGTCCAGAGGCTCAATCCACACCTTTCCACTGCTTAAAGGAGGGTCCAGAGGCTCAATCCACACCTTCCCGTTGGTTAAATGGGGATTTTTCCCCCCAGACTCAGTGGTCTGTGTAGGCTGAGGGTATAATCCCCTCAAGAGCATTTTTCACCTCATGCAAGGAGCCTCTGGCCAGTCTCATTATAATAAATCATTATAAATTTCACCAGAGGCTGCTGGTTCAGGGCAGTCTGGAGCGCTGGCCAGGCTATTTTTTTTTTTTTTTTCAGTGAAAGTGCCTGAATATTGAAAATACTTGGTGGTAGATGTGCAGCAGTGTTGGGCTTGTTACAGCTAAAGAGCTCAAACGTGTGCCCTTATTCCTGTCCTAAAGGCGTGCTCAGCCTGACAATCTGCATGAAGATGGATTTTTAATGCCTCTTCAAAACCCACCTGGTGCTGCTGTGGACTTGTTTCCCAATCACATGTGCAGCCTTGTTGTCCCTGGATTTACCAAACCCTTGACAACAAGTGTGGTTTATCCGTGGAGTGTTTGAGCGTGGCTTTCAAATAATTAAACCCAGCTCTAATTAAGCTTTTTAATTTTATGGGCATCTTCAAACTGTGAGAGAAGCTTTTTGTTGCAGGCATTAATACTTTCCCCTTTGTGCTGTTGTTCCTCCGTTTGAAGGTACAGAATATTTTTGTGTTTGTTTTTTTTTTCTCCCCCAGCCACAGGTTGCCTGGCTCTTATATCCAGGATAATTGCTCCCTGTTTTTCCCTTTCCTTAATTTCTGGCATTGCAGCACAGTGAGGTTTAATGTGAGACAAAAATAATCCCTTTAATCAGCCCTTTAAAACAGCTTAGATTGGGTTTTAGGAAAGCTTTTTCCATGGAAAGCGTTGTGAGGCATTGGAAGGGGCTGCCCAGTGATGGAATCCACATCCCTGGAAGTGTCCAAAAACATGGATGTGGCACTTGGGGACGTATTTTAGTGGTGGATTTGATGCTCTCAAAGGCCTTTTCCAACGTGAACAATTGTGTGATTCCAGCTTTTTTCCTGAGGGAAGTGTTCCCACACCCCCAGCCTGGCTGAGGGTGCTGTGTGGTGCCTCTTGGAAGGGGATTTTTGGGGGTTTTGGGTGGAGGGCTGAGGCCCAGAGCAAATGGTGCTGTAATTAGGGCTTTAATCACTTGTAGGGTGGCCACGTGTAATTACTGGAGGTGATGTTGGAAGCCTTAATTAACCAGGATTTTAATTAATACCAGGCCCAGTGTGGGGAAGAGGAAAGGCTCCTGAGTCTCTCTGCTGTGTAAAGCCCCCCAGGATGAGATTTGTGGCCCCAGGGGTGACATTTTTGCCCCCCAGGGTGACATTTTTGGCCTTCTTGTCCCGATTTCCCCTGCAGGAGCTGAGGAAGTACAAGGAGAACGAGAAGGACACGGAGGTGTTGATGTCAGCGCTCTCAGCCATGCAGGACAAGACCCAGCACCTGGAGAACAGCCTGAGTGCAGAGACCAGGATCAAGCTGGACCTGTTCTCTGCTCTGGGAGATGCAAAAAGGCAGCTCGAGATTGCCCAAGGTAACAGGGCTTTCGTCCCACGCAGACTGGGGGAGAAGCGTGGAATTTTGTGCCCCCCACGCAGCATTTCAGCCCTCAGAGGGGGTTTGGCATTTCCAGCTGTGGGGATGTGGAGCCCGAGCCATCTGACCTCACCTCTCCAGCCCATCAAACTGACAGCAAGCATTAAAATGGGGGTTTAAGTTAATTCAGGATTATTTTCTGCATTTTATAAACCGTTCCAAGGAGCTGGAGATCTTTTAAAGCTCTGAAAGAACTCTTTCTGTAAAAGAGATAAATTAATTTAATTAAGCTGCTGTTCTTTCATCCTAAAAATAATATTTTATTACTCCTCAAGTAAATAAAACCTAAATTTGGGAAGAATCCAACCTGGTTTTAACCCTCAGCAGGTGGAGGGGAGTGTGGGCACTGCTGGTGATGCCACCAGAGGGAGCAGAAAACCAACATAAAACCCAGCCCAGCCTTTGTGCAGCTGTGCAAACCATGGAGCAAAATTAAATAACCTTTGCATTTAACACCAGTTTAATTTCCCTGCAGAAGGTTGTTTGATTGCAGGAAAATTTAATTAGAGGGAGAAATTGTGTTGTTTTGTTTCAGCAGTGGGTTTTTTCCTTCACCTGGTTTCAGGAATTGCTGTGGTGGGGTTGTGAAAGCACAGAGAAAAATGATGGGAATGGGACAGTTTGGAAAATTAACAGGTTTTATAAACAAATACTTGGGCTTTTGTGAGGAGTTTGGAGAAGGGGAATGGGAAAAGGCAGGAAAAAATGGCAGAATAATGAGATTAAATACAAATAATCTTTGGGGGTGGTGCAGCTGTGAATCCAAATAATGCAGACTCATAATGGCAGTGTTCAGTTTTGTTCTGTGGTAACCAGAGATAATTAAACACAGCTCTGAGCACAGAACGGGAGTGGCACAGGTGGTGATTTCAGGGGTGTCAGGCTGGAGAAGGGAACGATTTGAGCTCCGGGAGAGCTGGTGGAGGGTGCAGAACCGCTGGGCTCTGAGCGCTGTGGTTTGCTGTTTGCAGGGCAAATCATCCAGAAAGATCAGGAGATCAAGGACCTCAAACAGAAGATCGCAGAGGTGATGGCAGTCATGCCCAGCATCACGTACACTGCAGCCACCAGCACTCTGAGTCCTGTTTCCCCACATTACTCTTCCAAATTCGTGGAGCCCAGCCCCTCTGGACTCGACCCCAACGCCTCTGTCTATCAGCCCCTGAAGAAATGATTGCCAAGGTTCTCTCTGCCCCGGGGGCTGAAGGAGCCCCCGGGAGTCTCTTGCAGTCAAGATGAAATTGTTTCGTGTGGGACTGTGTTTGTTGTCATTTCCAGCAGGAGAAAAGAGCATCTGCATTGACTAGAGCTGCCCATCAGTTTTTCTTGTAAATTTTTAGAAAACCTCACAGAACTTTGCGATTTATTTTCCTTGGCCAACGCATTAAAAAACGATTCTTGGTTTTCAAGTAGCCAATTTTGCCTTTTTATGTACTCTTGCATGGTTTCCTCTTGAAAAAAAAAAACACAGGGCTTTGCTTGATTTTGAACCCTTTCTCCTTGGTTTTTTATTTAATGATCAAATTGGATTTGCAGATTCATCCAGAAACAGTGAGGGAAACCCTTCAGTTTTCCCAGTGAAAGGGTTAAACAATCCAACAAAGCTTTGATTTATAGATGTATTAAATACAAACACGTGGATGTTGCAGAAGATAATTTGATTTTCCCCCCCTCAAAGGACCAAACAAATTCCAGGGGCGTTGTTTAAGGGAAGGAATAAAGAATAGCTGCTGACGTGATGGTGGTTGTTGTGTGAAATATTTATATCCCCATTGGTGTTTTTTAGTCATTGAGAATTGCTCAACAGTCTTGTTCACAGTGCCTTGGGAAAAGACATTTCAAGAGGAAACTTGATGGTTTAAACTATTTTTTCCCCCTTCACTGTCATCCAGCTTCTGTATCAGAGCTCATTGCAGAGCCTGCTGCAACCTGCACTTGGTAATTGGGGTGTTCAGCGGGAGCCAGGGTTCCATCTTCTGTTTATTTTGGTCCAAACTCAGCAGTGTTCTGTAACTCGGTGGTTCTGCCCTGGGAGGCACCAGATCCCTCCAGGAGAGTGAAGGTGGAGCTGTGCAATGTTCTGTACACGAGAGACTGTAAAGCTGGCTAATAAAAGCTGCAGTTCTGGGGTTTTTTTATTTTATTCAGCTGTGATTTTACACTTTATCTCCCCTCCTGTCTGAGTGGTTTCCAGCCCCGCTGCCAAGGACTTTGGGGTTTTTTTATTAAGGAGTTTTCAAGGAAACTCACCAATTGCACAAAGTTTAAAATGTGAATTTACATCCATAAGAAGGGGTTTTGCACTGGCAGCTTCTGCAGGGGGGTCAGAGTTTGGGAGGGTGGGGATTTGGGAGGGGTGGGAAGCCAAATTAAATGGGAAGCCAAGAGCAAATCCAACCCCAACTTTAGGATTTTGCCAACATGCCGTGGACTCTGGAAGTTCTGAAAAGAAAAAGAATTGGTTTTTCTTTTTTTAATTACGGTGTTAATTGGCACATTGCCTCATGGAACAACAACAACAACAACAAAGGAGTAGGGTACTCAAGCCAATAGAACAATTCAAATTCCATCCTTTCAGCCCCAGAGATTCCCCTGGGATCCAGCTCCCAGCTTCAGCCAGGTGTGCACGTTGCTGTCATTTGCATTTTTGAATGGCCCTGTGTAATTGTCACCGTGGAAGTGCTGCTCAGAAGTGTCAGAGGTTTTCCGTCCTTGTGCAGAACACGGAATATTGTCACTGATTTTTTGTGTTGAGGCTCCCCCGTTTTGCTGCCCCCTCGGGCACCGTTTTCGTTCTGTGCTTGGTCTTGGCTGCGTCCTTTTTTTTCTGTGGGGTTTACAAAGAATAAACATTTTCTTGCAGATATAAAAAGAAATAATTTTAATTTTTTTTTTTATGCCTTTTTAACTGGAAGCACAAAGGCCACATTTGGGTTGTTACTCCAGGTAAGTTCTTCCTTTTGCAGCAGTGAAACGGGAGGAAGAGCAGCTGGTTTTGGGGTTGCTGTATAAAATTAGCAACTTCCCCTGTCCGTGGGCTCTAAAAAAAGAGGAAAACGGGTAAATTTAAATTTCTTGAGAACTGCAGAAGTCAGCAAGTTTGGCCTCTGCCCTTTCCATTCTTCCTGCCAAAGCAAAGCCCATTTGGAGGTTTGAGCACTGTCCTTTTCCAGACAGAGAAGGAGCAGCTTGTCCCTGTTTTTTTGTTTCTGCCCAGTTCTCTGTGTTGTAAAATCTTAGTGGGAATCCTGCAGTTGGGTTTGGCGTGGATGACCTGGAGTTTCCCTCCTGGCTTTGGCTCCTGGGCTGCATTTGGCCTCCAGGTGAAATCCTCCAGGAACCAGGAAATTCCAGCCTCCTCTATCCCAGGATCCTGCTGGAGGCACTGCCAGGACTTCCCTGAGGAAGAATTATTTATTATTTTTAATTTTTTTCTTTTTATTATTTATTATTCTAATTTTTTGTTTTAATTATTATTTCTTTTACATTATTTTTATTATTACTGGTTTTTATTATTACGCCACCACCACTGCGACACACACACACACACACACACACACACGGATTATTTCCAATCAAAGCCCATCCTGGATAAGTCTGGAATTTTTACACATCCCCTTGCATTTCCCACCCAGCTCCAATGGAATTATTCCTTCAGGAAAGGAGGGAATCTCTGCAGG
>VZTE01005153.1:70437-103252 GCA_013397775.1 Eulacestoma nigropectus
CCCTCCCCTTTCTCCCACCCCCCTGCGCTCCCTTTTTTGCTTCACTTTGGGTCTCTCTCGCGGCTCTTTTCTCCACTTTCAGCCCCACTCTTTGCCGCACGTTTTGCGCCGCCCCGTTGCGCACCCCTTTCCCTCGCACCCCTTTCCCTCGCACCCCTTTCCCCGGGCAGCAGCGGGGCTGGCTGGGGGGCTGGAGGGGTGTCCCCGTGTCCTTGTCCCTGTCCCCCAGCCTGGCACAAGGGCTGGAGCCCGGCGGGCGCTTTGTGACCTCGTCCGGCGATCGATGGCCCCGTGGCGAGCGGCCACCGGGGGGGGGGGTGGGGGCCACCCCGCGCCCCCCGAGGCGACATCAAACTTGCGGCTGCCGCTGATCCCATGGGATTGACCCGGCGTGTCACACCTGGGATTAGGGATGGGCAGCAGCGGGGCTGGCGTGGGGACAGCCCGGGGGGGGCTGCGTGACAACTCTGGGGGGGCTGCCCCGCGTGGCCTCGCCCGGCAGGGGCGTCCCTGGAGGCGCCGTGACCTTGCAGCCCCTTCCCCTTTCCCCCGTGCCCTTGGCTGGGTGGTCGCGGGTGCAGGACGGGGCGTGCGGGGCAGCGTGGCGGTGCCCGGGGTGCCCGGCCGCCCTTCCCGTGCCAAAGCGGTGAAGGTCGGCTCGGTGGCCGCGCTGGGACCGCGTTGTTTCCGTGCCGGGAGCTGCGGGTGCCCGGGGCCGCGCTGCAGGTGGCATCGGGCGCTGCTCGGGGGCTCGGAGCTTTGGGACCGGTGCCCCTCCCTGGCGCACAAACCCGGCTTCAGCCGGGGCTGGGGGGACGGGCGGCACCCCTGGCTGTTGGGGAGTCCCGGCACGCTCTGATTTTAGCTGGGGCTAAAGCCAGCACAGCACCCACCTGGCCTGGGCTGTTTTCCTGCCCCTCTCTCCAGGTGTGTTGGGTGAGACCCCCTCACCCTCCTGGGGACCCCTCCCACCCCTCTCCAGCCGGAGCCGCGTCCCAGGGCTCAGCCTGGGAGTGCTGGCAGGGTTTTTATGGCTTATCTCCCATCGTGCCTCCGCAGGGAGCCTGAGTCACCGGGGGCAGCTCCGAGGGCGCGTCCCGGTCCCCAGCATCCCCACCGGTGTGCAGGGAGCTCCGGGCTTTGGCCCCACGGCCTGCAGGAGGCCGAGTTCCAGGCAGTGAAGCCTCAGGGCTGTGTTTTGTCTCTCCCATCCCTCCCCAGGGCTGTGGTTTCTTGCCCTCCTCCAGCAGGAGCTGCACACCCCGGGGTGCCAGCCCCATGTCTAGGAGTTGGCTCCTGCACTGGAATTTCAGGCTTAGGAACGCCCACCTGACTTTCACCTTGGCCCCACACTCGTCCCTGTATCTAGAACCCTCCTTCCAAACCCCCTCCAGCACTTCAGGGCAGAGGCCAGTGGTGGTTTGCAGGGGGAGAGCAGAGACCTCCCCTCCTGAGGGGCTCCTCGGGGCTGTGGGTGACTGATTTGCCAGGTCACAGCTCCTCACCTGCCCGGGCTTAGCAGCAAATCCCATCTTATCCTCCTTGTGTAGCCGATGCTTTGTAGGGTCAGGTCATTGGGTGGCACCGAGCGCTGCCCTGGGGTCCCCTTGGTTCTGCCGTGGGCCTGGGTGCTCCCAGTTAAACTGGTGCACTCTAAAAGGTTGCTGCTGTTCGCTGTGGCTCGTGGAAAACATTTTGGGATTTGTTTTCAGTGCCTTGGAGAGCTGCAGGGGCTGCAGGGGAGGCTCCCACGGGAGCTCCTCGTGGTTGAGGTGCTGCTGCCTCCTCTCACGGCCCCATCTCCTCCTCCAAGCTCCCAGCGCGGGGGTGCAGGCAGCAGCTGAACCCTCAGGGATGTCCCTGTGAGTGTGTGAGAGCCTCCCTTGTGTCTGCAGAGCTGCCCGAGAACTGGACGGACACGCGGGAGACGCTGCTGGAGGGGATGCTCTTCAGCCTCAAGTACATGGGCATGACCCTGGTGGAGCAGCCCAAGGGAGAGGAGCTCTCTGCAGCCGCCGTCAAAAGGATCGTGGCCACCGTGAGTGGCCCTGAGTGGCCCTGCTCTTCTGGGGAGTCTCACTGGGAAGAGTTTCAGAGCTGCAGCGGGGGCTGGGGGGTTTGGGATCGCGGCTCCGGGGGGTTTGGGATCGCGGCTCCAAGGGGGTCAGGACTGCAGCTCCAAGGGGTTTGGGATCACAGCTCCAGAGGGTTTTGAGATGGCAGCTCCGGGGGGTCAGGATTGCAGCTCCAAGGGGTTTTGGGATCGCAGCTCCAGCCCCTCCAGAGGTGTGGGTGGAACTGCAGGCGGTTCCAGGCACTGGGAAGCCCTTGGGATCAGCCCAGGCTGTGGGACGGGGCACACTGGGGAGAGCTGGTGCGTGGCTGAGCTCTGGCTCCCCGTGATAAGCCCGGCTGACCCTGGGTGTGTGAGAAGGCTCTGACCCGCTGAAATCAGCCTGCCCCGGGGCTGGGTCCCCTCAGCAAGGCAGGGACAGCGTTTGGAGCGCGGCCAGCGCCGTTCTGGGCTTTCCTTCCCAGGATTTGGAGGTTGAGAGGGGAAGGGAGCGGGACAGCTTGCTCCAGTTCCCAGCCAGCGCGGCCACTGTCCCACTGTAACCTCAGAGGGACGGACTTCCAGCCATCCCGCTGGTTCCCAGCCCTCCTCCAGCCCATTTCCAGCCGTCCCGCTGGTTCCCAGCCCTCCTCCAGCCCATTTCCAGCCGTCCCGCTGGTTCCCAGCCCTCCTCCAGCCCATTTCCAGCCGTCCCGCTGGTTCCCAGCCCTCCTCCAGCCCATTTCCAGCCGTCCCGCTGGTTCCCAGCCCTCCTCCAGCCCATTTCCAGCCGTCCCGCTGGTTCCCAGCCCTCCTCCAGCCCATTTCCAGCCGTCCCGCTGGTTCCCAGCCCTCCTCCAGCCCATTTCCAGCCGTCCCGCTGGTTCCCAGCCCTCCTCCAGCCCATTTCCAGCCGTCCCGCTGGTTCCCAGCCCTCCTCCAGCCCATTTCCAGCCGTCCCGCTGGTTCCCAGCCCTCCTCCAGCCCATTTCCAGCCGTCCCGCTGGTTCCCAGCCCTCCTCCAGCTCGGAGCCTCCCTGGCTCAGCGGGCTCCGGGTAAAATTAACGCTTCTTTAAGCCCTTGTAAAAGGGAATGAGGCGGAGCCCCAGCTGAGCCGTTCACCCTCGTAAAGCTCAATGGGGTGGGGAACGCTGGATCCTCTCCTGGCACGTGCTGAGCTGGACCAGGGAGGGAGGGAATCGCTCCACGGAGCGGGAGCCGCTGGCAGAGCCCTTCCCATCTGCTCTGGTCGACTGGGAATGGAGCCCTTAAATAAAGCCCCGGGGCCTCGGAGGGGCAGGACGGCTCCGGGCATGGCTTTGCGGTTCCCCAGGGAGTGGGGCTGAGGATTCCAGCCTGGAACTGGCTGGATGTGGATTGTTTCCTTTGGAGGGAAGCTGGGCAGCGAGCTGGATGGGAGCTGCAGGCTGGAAGCATCAGGCCAGTGAAGAGGAGAAGGTGGCACATAAAATTCTGGTTTTAATCAGTGTCCTGAGCTTGGTGCAGGGGGTGCTTTGCCCCTGGGGCTGGCCAGGCCCGTCCTGCTCCCAGCACAGCTCCTGTGGCCGTGCTGGTGGCCCTGGGGACATCCCCGAGGAGGTGCTGGGCTGGCAGCGCCGGTGGCGTGGGTGGCGTGTGGGTTTGTCCCTGCCTGGTGGGTGCCAGCACAGCTGTGGGAAGGGAAGGGTTAACGAGTGCTTTATCCCACCTGGCAGCAGAACCGGTGGTGTCAGTGTGCACCCCCAGAGCCTCTGCTCACATGTTGCTGTCACCACCAAGGACGGGTAGAGAAACGACACGGAGTCCAGGCTCAGGCATAAACGGAAGCGCTTTAATAACTTTTCCAAAAGCTTTTATGTGTTAGTTCACTAAAGTGTGTTAAATGGCATAAGGTAATTGGTGCTTTAGGCCATCCACCCCTTGAGGGGATTGGCCAAATTCTAAGATACCCATTCCTAAGTATTTTTCTAGTTAGAACCATAACAACACTGCAAAACAACCTGCAGGTGCAAGAGGTTCACAAAACTGTGACACTGTTTCGAACAGCCTGCATGGGAAAGACAGAGCTCTCACAAAATGCTGCAGAAATTCCCTGCTGAAGCTTTTTCAGTATCCATACTCACCTCGGGGATGTGCCAGCGTTACAAGCCTGGGGCTTCCCCTCCCTCCTCTTCCTCCCGAAGGCAAAAGCGAGCGGGAAGAAACTGCAGAAAGTGACCCTGAAAGTGTCGCCCCGAGGGATTGTGCTGAACGACAGCAGCACCAACGAGCTCATCGAGAACATCTCCATCTACAGGTGGGTTTGGGGCTGCTCTCCTGGCTCTGTGCCCCGGGGCTGCCCCTCTGGGTGGACAGCAAAGGGGTGGGAAGGAAGGTGGGTGATGAATTGAGGTAAATTTAGGGCTGGTGCAGTAAGGGTCCGGCAAGGCTGGGATGCAGAGGGTGGCAGAGCATCTGTGTCAGGGCAGGGGTGAGTTACCCCATCCCAGGGAATTCCTGCCGGTCCAGCATTGATCTGGGCCTGCTGGAAGGGCCACGTGCAGCACAGCGACCTGTCGTGGCTTTGGCACAATTACCAGAGACCAACCATGAGGTTTTGGGAGAAACGGGAGAAAGGAGTGAGCTCCCCAGCGCCTCTTCAGTGAATCCAGAGCACAGCTCAGCTCTGGCAAGCAGAATATGGGCCACTGGGCAGAGACAGCCTCACAGGGGACAAACTAATGGGGTGTAAATGAATTTTGAGTGTGGCTTTTTGAAGCCCAAGCATCTGCTGGGAACTGGGACCTTCCAGTCCCCTCCCTGCAAACTCTTGGGGACAGCGAGAGCAGGAGCTGAAGGGGCAGCGTGGAGCCCTGGAGGAACTTCCACCCAACTTTTCCCCCACTTTTTCCTGGGGTTTTCTCTTTCTTTAGCACCTCTTTGATCAGGGCAGAGGCTTTGCTGGCTGCCAGCCCTCCCCACCTTGCACCAAACCTGTGCTCAGTCCTGGTGGGGGCTGATGCTGAGGGACCCACAGAAGGGAGCTGAGCCCTCGGGCACAGCCTGAGCTCCCCAAACCTCTCACCCTGTTGCTCTTCCAGAGCCTGGTTGGGCATTCTGGAGTCAGCCCTGCCCTGCCTGGGCGCTGGGAGAGACCCAGAGGTCCTGGGGATGCTCAGTGAGGAGGCTGAGCCTCCCTCCCGCATTCCCTGAGCTCAGGGGTCTCGCAGGATCCCGTGCATCTGCTACTGCAGCTCCCAGAGCCTGAGTTTCAGCCTTTCCTGGGCACTCCTGCATCAGTTTCTCTCCCTCCTTTGAGCCTGGAGATGAAATCCTAGGCTGAGGACAGCTCCTTTCCTTTCCTTATCCTTTCTGAGTCTCTCTTCTGCAGGCAGAGCACTTGTGAGGTGCTGCTCTGCTGGAATCTTTCCCTTCTCCGACCTGTCCTTTCCCACAAGGTGAAACAAACTCTTCCTTCCTCTTTCCTCTTCTCTCCCACCTCTCCCTGTGGTGCCCGTGGATCTCACCCCGGCTTCTCTTACTGCCCAGCCCTTGGCATCAGCTGCTCCGCTCTGGGAAGTCGTCCCCAGGCCTGGTGACATCCCTGTGCTCCCTGCGTGGCCCTGGAGCTGGGCAGGCTCCTGCTGGCGGCCCCCAGGAGGGTTTGGAGCCTGTCCCCGGAGCTCAGAGCCCCGGCCCCGTCTCGTTGTGTCTTTCAGGATTTCCTACTGCACGGCAGACAAGACCCACGATAAAGTGTTTGCCTACATTGCCCAGAACCAGCTCAATGAGAACCTGGAGTGCCACGCCTTCCTCTGCACCAAGCGCAAAATGGTCAGTGCAGAGGAACCGGCGGGGGTGGGCGAGAGGAGGAGGAGGAGGAGGCAGAGAGGGGCTGCAGGGCTGAGCTCGGGGCTCAGGCAGAGCCAGGGGCCCAGGGAGAGCTCCCGGTGTCCCTCCTGCTGCTGGTATCCTGCGGCTCATCCCGGCCGTAACGGGGGCTGGATTCAGCCCCTTGTCTCGGCAGGGAAAGCCTCCCTGGGCTGAGGCTGAGAGGAGCTGACCCTGCAGCAGCACCTGAAAGCCCCGTCCCAGCTGCAGTCCCAGCTGCTGGGGCCCTGCCCTGCCCCACATCCCCCTCCCAGTGCTGCTGGAGCTCCCGAGCCCGGTGTGAGGAGAGGCTTTGGCAGGAGGTGCCCAGGGGACCCCGCTGGGGGCACCCAGCCAGCAGCTCCGGGCTCCCTGCCCTGCCCTGGAGGCTCCCTGGACAATTTTTAGTGGCATCTTTGTAGCTGGGGCCGTGTCCTCCCCACAGGAGACCCCGCTGTGTGCCGGGGATGGGGCTCGGGGCAGAGACCTGGGTGTGGGAAGAGTCTGGCTTTTGCTTGGAACCCTCCTGGGATCTTTTCCTGCTGGTTCAGTGCTCCAGGGTGGGCAGGGACCTGGTGAAAAGAGAGAGGAGTGGGGTGAGGAGAGCCCTGGGGGTCTCTGGTGGAGCCAGAGCTGGGACTGAGCCCCCTCCCCGTGCCAGGGAGGGGCTGTAGGGGAGAGGAAGGGCAGGTCAGGCCCCTCTGCCCCCAGAAATCCTTCCCCTGGTGCCTCTTGCAGGGCTCCGGTGGGGACTGGGATGTCCCAAATCCCCTCCGAGGGCCGTTCCCGCCCAGTGCATCCCAGCGTGGTCCTCAGGAGCATCCCTGGAGCTCGGCCACCACGGCTCTGTTAATATTCTGTGCCTCTCCCAGCTGGTTTTTTCCCTGGGAGAGAATAATGGGAGCTACAAGTTGTCTCTCCTTTCCACGGCGTGTGCTCCCGTCCTTGCGCGGCCGAGATAAGCCTCGCTCTGCAAATTAAAATTTAAATCTTCCTGCTGCTAAAAGAATTATCTCGGTGCTACATCAGCTCAGTGCGTCCCCCTCCAAATAAAGTTCTCCAAAGCCTTTTGCGGCCAAAACCGGGAATAATTTCCTTTTTCCTGCTCTGTGAAACGCAGGAACGTCCTGCTGGTGAGGTGATCCCTGCTCCCAGCCTGGGAGCCAGCCCTCCCCAGGGCAGGGTCCCTGGATGCACCACAGCTCCCAGTCACTGGCATATAATTAGTCCATATTTTTAGTTCCTGGGTAATTCTCAGCGGTAGCTGGGTCTATTAAACTTGATTCAGATGTGACAGCTTAAATTGTAAACAGCTGTGAGGAGTTTCATACTTAATTACCATATTTAAGGGGTTTTTTTGCCATGGAGCGTTTGCACTTCCATCAAGGATGTAAATAGCTCCGACATTCAAATGAGCTCTGCTGCTTCCCAGCCTTAATTGGCACTGATGGCTTTGGGGGTCTCCTCACCCCCCCCTCGCCTGGGTTTTGGGGTTTTTTTCTGGGTTATTTTGGCTGTGCCCTGGGTGTGCCCCTCCCGTCTCCCCGCTGTGAGCTGCCAGGGGTGCAGGTTCCAGCCCCGGCTCTGGGTTTGTTTCACTCACAACTCGGCACAACAAACTCAGCGCTGGGAGCGTTCCCGGTTCCCTCCCGGCGCTGGAGCTGCTGCTGAGCTCTGCCTGCTCCTGTGGAAGCGGCATTTCTGTCACCCTGGGTACGTCTCCGGCAGCTGGAGTGGCTTTGGTGCTGCTGCAGCTCGGGGAGGGCTGCCAGGGAGGGTGTCCCTGCTCCTGCCCTGCCCAGGCTGGCACGGGACAGAGCCACACTCGGAGCGTCCTGGTGCCCGTGGCCGTGCTGGGGTGGCCTGAGCTCTCGCAGGGGCTGATCCCTGGGAGATGTTGGTGGTGCTGGGTGTGCTCCATGGCAGCTGCAGTGCGTGGGAGCCTCAGGGAGCTGCGGGACGAGCCCAGGGCTGGGTTTGGGTCACGCTGAGGGGTGGGGAGCGGGGAGAGCCCGGCCAGGAGCAGCTGCTCCTCCCCATCCATCAGCTCCATGGCTGTGACATCCCTGTGGTGGCTCTGTCCCTGCTTCCCTGGCACCTGGGGACGTGTCTGCAGCGAGCTGCGTGTCCCACAGGGCTCCATCGATGTTTGACTCCCCTCCCCGGCCTGGCAGGAGCAGGGACTGCTCGGATCCAGGTTAACACCGCCCTGCAAAGCCAAACCTCTGAGCCCCGTTCATGTCCTGCCTCTCTGTCCCCTGCAGGCCCAGGCTGTCACCCTCACCGTGGCTCAGGCCTTCAAAATCGCCTTCGAGTTCTGGCAGGCAGCAAGGGAAGGTGAGCTTTATCCCCTCTTCACGGCTGCGGTGTTTTTCCAGCTTTCGAGTGCCTTTTCCCCTCGCCTCCCGAATTCCCAGGTTCCTCTGGCAGCCCCGTAAATCCAGGCGGGTTTTGGCTGTGCCCCTTTCCTGCTGAAGGGCCCTGAGGTGCCTCAGAGCCCCGGCACTGCTGGGATTTTCGCTTCCATCTTCCACGAGATGATGAAAGCACCCAGGGGTGGCCTGGCCGAGCTGTGCCCGTCCCTCCTCCCTGGAAGCTGGCAGGCAGTGGTGGGGTTTCCTTCTTTTGCAGAGAAGGAGAAGCGGGAAAGGTCCATCCTGGAAGCAGAAGGGACGAGCAGCCCCGGCTCAGGAGCTCCGGCCCGTCCTGTCACACGTGAGGCACCACAGCGGGGCTGTGCTCTGGGATGGGAACAGCCTGAGGGATGAGGGATTCCCCTGAAAAAGGCAGGGAACAGCCTGAGGGATGAGGGATCCCCCTGAAAAAGGCAGGGAACAGCCTGAGGGATGGGAGATCCCCCTGAAAAAGGCAGGGAACAGCCTGAGGGATGGGAGATCCCCCTGAAAAAGGCAGGGAACAGCCTGAGGGGTGGGAGATTCCCCTGAAAAAGGCAGGGAACAGCCTGAGGGATTTTCCCCAAGCAGGGCAAGCTCCTGGGAGGGCTCTGAAGGCCAGGAGGAGCAACACCTCAGAGTTCTTGGCTGCCAGCTGAGTGCTTCCTTCTCCCCCTCAAACACCCCCTGCTGCCACCCCAAATCTGTTCACTCCTGCCCCAGGCAGATTGGCTGTAATGTCCTTATGAGCTCAGCCTGGATCTGCACATCCCAAGCTCGGTTTTGGGGTTGTGTCAGACCCCAGACGCTCACCATGCCCTGGGGCTGAGGGAATGGACATCCGGGTGCCCCTGAGGAAGGGGAGATGTGTGAAATGAAACAATTCAGTAACAAACCCCCTCATGATTCGGGGCCTGGCCCTGGGTCCTCTGCTGCCTCCGGAGTGCAGGACAGGGAGAAGTGGGACAAAAGGCTGATCCCTCCTCCGTGCTGGCCACGGAGATAAGAGGATTTGGCACGGAGGAGAACAGCATTAAACTGGGCTTCTTTCCAGGCTGGCACGTCCTGCTGCTTCCTGGGAAGGCTCGAGACTGGAGGAATCTCTCCCAAAGGGTGGCACATTGGGATAATCCAGCCTGGGGCTGCCATGGGTGTAGGAGTGGGCTCCAGAGCTGGGATGCTCCTGCATCCACCCCAGTGCAGGGTGCTGGGGAGGGTTTGAGGCTTCCCAAGGTCTGAACTTCCCCCCAGGGCAGGATTTGCCCTCAGTCCTATGAAATACTGGGGCAGCTTTGTGAAGTGTTGTGGGCTGAGCTGAGGATGTCGCCCAGGGGCTGTTCCCACCTGGGGATGGGACGGGCTGGGGCTCCTCCTGAACCTCAGTGGGCACCCAGGAGCCTTCCCAAGGGCTGCTGGAGGTGATGCCATGATGATTTTTTGCTTTTTCGTACACCCCTCTCACATACCCTTTTATCCAGCTTTGCCTGTATCCTTAGTGCTTTCAGCCCAGACTTGTAACTCCCCAAGTCTGATAACTGGCCTAGACCCAAAGCTCCGTTCAGCCAAGAGACCAAACATCTTGGAGACCTCGGAGCTGGGTCAAAAAGCCCCAGACACCAAGGTCCTCTCCAGAACACACTCTGTAAACCAAGATAGGCCCGTCCAGGGGGAAGGTTCCTCAAGACGGGGGGCTGCTCTTGGGCCTCTCACCGGGGAATCTTTGATAGAGATGGTGATTTGCAGGGTCTGTAACTGTACACACAAATTATCGTGTGGGTGCATTTTTGGGGTGGGCATCCTGCTGTGCATCTTTAGGGTGTGCATTCGGGGGTGCTTTCCACCTGGATGTGGTGCACCAGAGGATCCTTAAATAAATACCGAGGTAAAACCCCTTTTTCCCCTCTAACCATGTTTGGCTTTTAATTCTAAGCCCAGGGAAAGGCAGCAGAGGGATGAGCCTCCCCTGCATCCCCGCTGGGAGCTCCTCAGGTGCCTGACCTGGACATCCTGGATGAGCCCCAGCCCCCCCTGGGGTGGGTGCAGCTCCTCAGTGCTTGGATTTGGGGCCGCCCTGAAGGAATTCGGTGCCGCCCTTCGATTCCGCTCTGGAAGGGAAGCGGTTCCTGCAGGAGGGTTTGGCTGTGTCTCTGCTCCTCTCCCCTCATTCCCTCTCTGCTCTGCCCACAGCAGCAGCCACGGGGAACTTGCTGGACTTCGAGGACCCTGCCAGATCCCCCCTGGGCAGCAGCACAGAGTCCCCACAGCTGGACAACAGCAGCTTCGGGCCCAGCCCCTCGGTCAACAACAACGTGGTGTGGGTAAGGGACAGCCAGGAGTGCTCCAGCTCCCATCCCCGGGGCTTTTCCTGGGATAAACCCAGAGCTGGGGGGTGGCTGAGCTGCTCAGGGAGGTTTCAGAGATGCCCACAGCTCGGAATGATCGATGAGTGTTCCATGCCTGCTGCCCTGTTTGGGCTCGGGGGATGAATGAGCAGGCTGGCAGAGCCCTGTGAGAAACGCTGCTGCCAGGGAACTGAATATTCCCTGTTCTGGAGCAGCATTTCTCAGTGGTTTCTCACTTGTTTGAGAGACCACCCAAGTGCTCTGTGCAGGGGCAAAAAATCATTACATTGATGGCTTTTGTTTCCTGCTCACTAAAACCAGGTTATATTTCTGTTCATTATCACTCTTGTTTCTCCCTGCTCCTGTTCGTGGCTGTGGGAGCTCGGATGGCTCCTTGCAAATGCCCTCAGTGCTCTGGCTTTAATTGTTTCTTGGATCTCTGATAGAAAAGTGATGGTGCAGCCCTGGGTGTGCACCCATCAGGGAGCCTCTCCATGCCCCAGTGCTCCATCGTCCCCTTCAGGCTGGAACAGGGTGGGGTTAGATGGGATATCGGGAAGGAATTCCTCGCTGAGAGGGTGGGGAGGCCCTGGCCAGGGTGCCCAGAGGAGCTGTGGCTGCCCCTGGATCCCTGGAAGTGTCCCAGCACTCTGGGACAGTGGAAGGTGTCCCTGCCCCTGGCACTGGATGGGATTTAAGGTCCCTTCCCACCCAAACCATTCCAGGATTCTCTGATCCCCAGCCAGACTGGGGCTGACCCTTGAAGTCCCACTTGACCTGGGGTCTCATCCCCACCAGACCCCCTGCCTGCTGGATTTTGGGGAATTGCAGGATAAATGCCTTTGCCTGGAGCCCGTTCCTCGAGCCTGGCGGGCCTGAGGCTTTCCAGGTTAAACCTGAAGATCAGCTCTAAGCCCAGATCAAATCCTGGAGGCTCATCAGCAATCTCCAATCCCTGCCTGCTTACGGAGTTTTCATGCCGCACTCATTAATTGCATTAAGTCTGTAAGTGCATCACAGGATTTTGGGAACAGCCCGCTCTGTCGGGAGCAAAGCCCTCGCTCCGAGCATGGAAAACCTTCCTCCCAAGCAGCTCCAGTGCTTTCCCTGGGAATCCCCGGGAGCAGAGCAGAGATAAAGGCTCCCAGAGCTGCTCTCCATGTCCCTGCTGTGCCAGTGCAGAGCTGCTCTCCGTGATCCTGATCCAGAAAAGCCCCGGGGGGGCTCCTGGAGCTCTGTCCGGGTCCCTCCTCGCAGCAGGAACCGCGGAGCTGGGAGAGGGAGGGGTGGGTTAATCCCTGTGCTCCACTCCTGGGACGGATCTGGGGGCAGAACCAGCCCGTTTGGGGACGGAGGGAAAGGGCCGAGCCCCGGGACCACCGGGAGTTCACCTTTTCCCCTGGAGCTCGGGCAGATTGCAGAGGAGGTGACTGAGGCACTCACTCAGAAGCCAACAGATGCAGATATTTTCTGTCTGCCGCGCTCGAGTGCAGAGCCAGATCTCTAAATACACTTTCGTGCAGTTCTCTTAGCAACTACTTGTCTCTCTTTTTATCTCTTAACAAAGGAAATGGATGATGGGCTCGACGAGGCGTTTTCAAGGTAATTCTCATCACTCCCTTCACGAGTTCAGCACCGGGGAGCAGCCCCAGAGACTTGACTGGGGACTGGCTTTTAATAATGCTCCTTAATCTAATCAGGGCCGTGATCTGACCTAGGCAGCTGCCCCATCAGTGCCTCAGCTGGTAATTGAAAGATAGGCTTTGAGGCTGCCTGATAAGCCAAATATTTTGACAACCTTTTAAGGATGGAGAGAGGCTGTGTGTGATAGGGAATTTAATTCCCCGAGCAGTTGGTGTGTCTGCTCCCACTCGCCGAGGCTTTTCCAGGCTGCTGGTCCCAGCTTCTGGCACTGGGGGCTTTGCTCTTGCTCAGCCCACGGATTCAGGGGGTGTGGCCCTCAATCCGTGGGGTTTATTCCTCTTTCCACTCCAAATTAAAGCCTTCCCTGCCCGTGCCTGCTGAGCCATCCAGCAAAGCCAAACAAACCCATTTCCTTTCGGGTGGGTTTTCCTGCCTGTCCTGTGGGGTTGGTGTAGTTTATGTGGGTCCCATCCTCCTCTTCCTCCTCCTCTTCCTCCTCCTCTTCCTCCCCCTCGGGCTGGGAGGTGCTGGAGGAGGGAGTGAGGCAGGAGAAGGGTTTGCAGCAGTTCCTGCTCAGCCCTTGGGGTCTTGTTTGGCTCTCAGGGATGATTTACAGCTTCCCCTTCCCCGGCAGCCTCGTCCCAGGCTGTGGCTGATAACGGGGCTGATTTATGTCCTGCTCCCCCTGTTCTCCTCGCCCCGCTGGGTGCAGCAGACGTGGTTGTTTTCGGGGTTTGTTCTGCATTGCTGGATGCTGAGCTGTCACATCACCCTCGGCCCTCTGGTGACTCAGACTTTGGGCTGCTCATCCTCCGGCGCTCCCGGAATCATTCCTGCCACATCATCAGCACTGCACCTTCTTCTTCTTCATTAAAAACTGGGGCTTCATCTCAGGCTTTCTGTGGCGTTGTGCCTCCCCTGGGTGAAACCCCAAATGCCTGAGTTAACCCCAGCCCCGGCGCTGCAGTGTTTTCGTGGGGGGATTTAAACCACACGACGCCAAACCGGGGCTCCTCAGGTTTTGTGAAACATCTGGGGTGAAAAGCTCTCCCAGCTGATCCTGGGGCTGTTAAACAAACGTCAGCTGAGCCCTCGGGGTCCTGAGGGAGGGAGCTGCTGCTGGGGCAGAGCTGAGGCACGGCCAGGGCACGGCCAGGACTGAGTCACTGCTCCGAGGCTGCTCCTCTGGGGAGCAGAGAGCAGAGCCCAGGGATGGCTCCAGGGAGGAGAACGCTGCTCTGCCAGGCCAGCGACGCACGGGATGTCCAGCCTGCAAATTCCCGGGATGCCTGCAGGGGAATTGCTGGGAGAAGCCAGCAGCAAAGCCGCAGCAGACTTGAGAGTGCTGCGAATGTTCTGTGCCAGCTCCCCCCTTCCTGAGCGTTCCCATTCCACTGGAGGGTGCTGAAACGTGGAGCTGCAGCGCTGGGGGCGCAGCAGGCGTGAAAGCACCCGGGTCTGTGTCTTACTCTTGTGTTTTTGTGCCCCCTCAGACTGGCCCAGTCGAGGACAAACCCCCAGGTGCTGGACACGGGGCTGACGGCTCAGGACATCCAGAGTGCAGAGACTCTGTCCCCTGTAGACTGGAACAAAATCGACCCCGGCGCGGCAGAGAAGGACGATCTGTTCATGTTCTGAGGGCAGAGGCATCCGAGAGAGGAAACCCGCTCGGAGCCCGTGGCCTGGACCGTGCTGTTCCGGGTGCTGTAAGCAGGGAACCTTCCCGGGGCTCTCCAGCAGCAGCTCAGAGGATGTCACAGCCCAGTTTAGACCAAAGCTTCAGAAACCTGACGCGGATTTTTGTACCTTGCTTTTATCTAAAGCTCTTGGACCTATTTATTCACAGTTTACAGGTGCTCCTGGGAGGCGTGGAGAGCATCTGCAGCAGTGCCTGTCCCTGCCTGCCAACAGCCCGGGCACCACCAAAGCCCCTCCGTGAGCATCCCCCAGCCAAGGGCTGCGGAGGCAAACGCAGCTCCGAGTGTTACTAAACTAATCCACGGCTTCTGGAACAACACATCACCTGCCCAGCCAGGGAGGGGATTTGCAGCAGCTGCTGACTTGTGTGAAATCGGAGAGGGAGCAGAGCTCGTGCTTTTGTGTGAGTGTCTGCGGCGCTCTCACAGTTGTCGCTCACCCCGCGGGTCCCGGCTCTCCCCGTGGGAATTGACGCTTTTTAACCCAAAGACTCTGCGCAGTTTTGCACTTTAAAACTCGAGCTGAAAGCGATGGTCCGGATTGTCAAGGTAAGCAGTGCCTGGAACTTCTCCTCGGAAGCTATTTACCCAAAAAAGAGCCCACCCTGGCCATGCTGCAGCTCTGGCTCAAAGCTGACCCCTCACCTCTGATCGACTGGAGATCCTAAAGCTCCGTTGCACCGTTGGCTTTAAAAGCAAAACCACCGGGGAGGAAGGATTTGTGTGGCTAAAATCTGTTGGAAAGGGCAGCTTGGGAGGCCCAGCAGCACCACAGATCCCTGTTCCCAGCTTGGCCCAGTGGGTTTGCCTGCCCAGGACTTGCTCCTGCCTCGAAGCCGCGTGGTTCTGGCTCGTTCCGTGGAGCTGGATCAGGCAGGAGCGATACCTGGCTGGCCAGTTAGGGAGAGGTGCCCCTCCCAGTGGTGCTCCCACCCCTTCTCCCTGACAGCCACAGCTCCCAGGGGGCTCAGGAAGCTCCATCTACCCCTGGAACTGAAAATCAGCAATGCAGGTATAAAGCTTATGCTAATTAAAAGATTAAGTTTAATGATCCTAAATAGTCACACTGACATCTCGCAGTGTTCGTGGCCTTACGTGAAGTGTACTAATCTGTTTTATAGATTTGTAACTTGGGTTTGAAGCACTAATTCATTCCCCAGATAACTCTTTAGACCTCCCTTAAAACTGCTCCCAGGAAAGGAAAAAACCCTCTCTGCCAGCTCTAAGAATTCATCAGGAGGCAGCTGAGTGACTCTGGCTTAGATTGGAGATGTTTTTTTTCTCGCCCCGAGTGTGAGAAGGTGCCGAGGACCCGTGGAGCTGACTCACCGCGTCTCCCATGGAACCTGGGCCCTGTGTGTCCTGCAGAGGGGTGTTCAGAGCACTTCTCCATCCCGGAGGGGCTGTGCCCGGGACTCCCCTGATGCTGTGTGCAGCACCAGCCCCGTGGGATGGGAGGGACCGGCAGAGCCGTGCTGCAGCCCCAGGGCAGGCACAGGGACCTGCTGCAGCAGCCCAGCAGTGTTGTAGCCAGCCCCTTGCCCCGACCCCCGGGGAGCTGTGGGATGGGGGGTCAGGGTTTCTTTGACCTTCCTCCTTTCCTGGGGACTCCAGCAGCAGATCCCGAAATGCACAACACTATCCATGTGTGTCCAGAGTGGTGTTTTTTTTTAAGAAAACCTGACGCTGTAAAGAATATTTTGTACAGGATTTAAAAATACAAAAGCCAGAACCTAAGGCATCAAGGGGAATAAAAACTCTGCCATTTTTTGGAGCCTCTGTGCTGGGTGACTTTATTTTGTTTTCCCCGTGGTCCCTTTAACGTGTGGCAGCTTTTGTGTCTCGGAGTGGCTGAGTTCTGCCTGATGCACGGCAGGATGTGATCAGAAATGCCCTGGGGAGGTGATTCCAGAGCCCTCCGAGTGGGGAGAGAGCTGCAGCTGGACGCTGACCCGCCGTGCTGCTCCCAAGGAATGCTGTGGCACTGGCTGTGGCCCCGTGGGATGCACGGAGGGAGCAGGACCTGTCCCTGCGTGGCTGCTTTGGCCTCCAGGTAAGGCTGTGAGCAGGGGTGAGAAGAGGGAGGACGATGCTTCAGGCTCGTCTGCACGTAAAGAGGAACATCAAACCCCGAATCTCTGCACCGACAGAGTTCCTGAGTCACAAAGTGCTTCCCTCTGGGGGCGGCTGAGTTGGTGCAGTTGCCTTTTGGATAAAGAGAGCCCAGCACAGCCCTGTGTGCTCAGCCCTCTGCACCTCCTGCCCTGGGCGGGCTCCTGCAGCTCCCAGCTGCCCAAACCTTGGCTGGGAAGCACCTGGAGAATCCCCTTGGGGTGCTGGCAGGTGGAACCCGCGCGTGCCACCCCTTCCCTCCGGGTCCCAGCGGGGCTGTGGGCAGAGCAGGGGGGGTTCTGCAGAGCCACCTCCCCTCCCTCCCGCCGTGCTGACAAAAATAAACCTGCTCAAAGTTCATTTTTCAGCCCAAACTGCCTGTTCCAGGGTGAGCTGTCCCAGATTATGAGTGCTGAGCCCTCATGCATAGCTGATGGCCCTGCTGAGGAACAAATTGATCCCTCCGTTCTGATGTGACCTTTTTTAAACTGCCAGTGAAGGAACTTTCAGCATCCATTCCCTTCTCCTGCCAGGGAAGGGAGGAGAATTCACTGCTGAGGGGTGGCTGTGCCATGAAAAGGGGGCTGGGGGCTGCTGGCTCTGCTCCCCCAGCCCCACATTTCTCCAGGGGGGGACGTGGGGTGATTTTGGTGCCCGTCCCTCCCCCGGAGCAGCCACAGCAGCAGCACGGAGGTGGCAGTGCTGTGACACTCCAGGCTGTCACCCTGCCTCGCCAGGGGGTGTGGAGGGGCTGGCACAGCTCCTGACAGAGCTGTAATTTCAGTGCCAAAGATCCATAAACTGGTCAAGAATTCAACCTTCTTGTGCCCCCTGCAGAGTAGCTCCTGCTGATCACCCGTGGTCGTTCTCCCCAGGGAATGGGCACGGCCCCGAGGCTGCCAGAGCTCCAGGACAGCGCTCCCAGGGACAGGGTGGGATTGTTGGGCTGTCTCTGCAGGGCCAGGAGCTGGGCTGGATGATCCTGGTGGCTCCCTCCCAGCTCAGGTTATTCCATGATTCTGCCATTCCCTGAAAAGCGTGGCCTCAATCCATCAGGTCAGTGGTAACTGGGGGTCAGTGGTGCCCGAGTCCTGCTGGACAGCTGGAGCCAAGGTGCAGCGTGGGCTTGAGAGGATCCAGAGGTTTTTCCCCTTCCAGAGCACGGAGGGGACCCTGAAACCCCCGGGAGCAGCTCCAGGAGCAGATGGAAGAACCGGGAGCCCTTTTAGCAGCCAGTCAGCTCTGACTGCGAGCAATTTACCAGCAGTGAGCGGGTCCTGCTCGTGGCAGAGGGAGCCTGAAAATTGCGTGAATTCATTTCCTCAGCACCTCTCCTCAGTGCCCAGGGCAGGGACGGGAGGCAGCGCCGGGGGCTGCTGGGGGTTTGTTGTTATTTTTCCTCCCTGCTCAAAGCAGCCGTCCCCAGCTGGCTCCCGGCCCCGAGGAGAAACGCTGGCTTTACAAAAAGGGGGGATGTCAAGCCTTTAAAAGCTGCAGGAAGAGGGAGCCTTCCGAGATGGGAGTGGAAATGGGGCCAGAGAGCCGGAGCCAGGAAAGCAGCTGGAGGGGGAGCAGGGGGATTGGAGGCACAGGGAACGAGCAGGTAGGAGGCAATTAGTGACCGAGTGCCGGTTAATTAACTGCCACCAGCCTCTCACTTGGACACACGCTTGGTCCCATCTCTGACCTCCAGCAGCAGCGATTCCTTCTCACTCCTGGCTCTGCAGCAGCTCCTGGGGCGGTGGCTCTTGGCCAGCGGAGCCGGAGGGACCCAGGGCTCGGCCTGGAAAGGGGAGCGCCAGCTCTGCCACGGGGCCACTGCTGGCCCTGGCCAGGAGCCCAGGGCAGGGAGGGAGCCCAGGGCTCTCCTGAGCACCTCCGGGGGCACTGCCCTGCTGAAAAACTGGAGCACAGCCCTGTCTTTGAGTGCTGTCTCCCTGTTCCCCACGGCGTGGCCAGGGGGGTTCTTTGGAAGCCCTCAGGAGTTGGGTTGTGCCAGCAAACGCAGCGTGGGAGCGCCAGGAAAGCGGTGCCAGCCGTGCCACCAGGGCTGTGCCACCTCCCAGCCCTTCTCGTCACTTCTCCTTCCCGGTGTGATCATCACCAACATCGCCATTCCCTCACCAGGGCTGCCAGGTCGCTCCTCTCCCTGCAAAAGGAAATAGCAGGAGAGGCAGCTTGTGAACACACCCCAGCAAGGTTTGGCTCTGAAATCCCTGCTGACTCCTCACCTATCCCTCACCCGGCTGTTACAGCTTGGGAAAGATGAGTGAGGAGGGAAAAATATGGATTTTAGAGCTTGGCTTTCAGGGCCACAGGCTCAGGGCAAGACTCCTGTCCTGGCCGAGGGAGAGGGGTGGGAAAAGCATTGCTGGGATGACACAGCCACCCAGGTGGGGCTGCAGGGCCTCTGCTGCCTGCTCCTCCCTGGCACCCGCTTGGTGCTGAGCCAGCAGCTGAGGAAAGCACCCTTTAGGCACCAAAGTATTCCCCAAACACCTCGTTTGTCCCCAACTTTGGCCATCGCAGTTTCTGTTGCGGAGTCACCGCCGCGCTCTCTCTGGGCACCAGGGGAGGGAGATGCCCGGGGGATTTTCCTTCCTCTCCCTTCAAACTCCACTCCACATCTCTCACTTTCTGCCTCCAAGGGTTTTTTTTTTTTTCACCTTTCCAGCCCTCACCATCAGCAATTCCTTCCTCAGCACACACTCCAGCCCCCACGCCAGGCTTTTCCCGACGTTCCCTGCCAGCCACAGCGGCAGTTTCTGTCTCAGCTGCTCCAATCCCACGGATGGCAACGCCACTCCAGGCGAAGTTTTTTTGCCTAAAAGCCTGGCTGATGATACTTTGCAGGGAGTTATTTGCCTTGTACCTCCGTGTTTCCATCTGCCTGCGCCGATGCTGCTGGAACAACCCCCGAACCCGCTGCTTGGCAGGGCTTGTTTTAGCTCCGAGCCCTCCTCCCTCCCTGCTCCTGGTGTGACATCCCAGCTCCCAGCCTGACACCCCAGCTCCCAGCCTGTCACTCGGCCACTGCCTCGATCACAGCCACGAACCCCCGGCCTAATTAATGGAATAAAACGTGTAAAAGTACTAAATCTGCTCAGACGTGGCAATTTTATCGCGTCTCCAAGGCTGTCACAGCACAAGGAAAACTGACAGCAAGGAATAAAACAGTTGCGTCTCTGGCATTTTTTATTACTTTTAATGTGCTGTCTTTTTTTTTTTTTTTTTTTCTTTCCGTGAGTTACTGGAAATTTAAATTATAATGGTATGCTTCACTTAAAGAAAGTATCCATAGCAACAGGAACATCTAAATTATTGCAGGCTGATCACTTCCCTCCTGGAGTCACATCACACGCCTTTCAAAGGCAGTCCCAGAGGTGCAGGATTTTAATAGAAAATTGGTTTTTTTCTAACCTTTTTTTTTGCAAATAAACAAGCAAATACACAGCACTTCCTCCATCAGTGCAATACCTACAGAAAGATCTAAAGTGAGGAAGTGCCAGCTCAATTTGCTACCCAGAGAGGGGGGCTCCAGGCTTGCTCTGGAATCAGAGACTTTCTCCTCCGAGTGCTTATTCCGTGTGAAACTGGAGAACTTCTGTGTGGTTCAGCTGCTGGAAATTCTCGTGGACCAGGGGAAGGCAGCAGGGGAAGATCACTGAGCCTGCAGCAGCAGAACTGTGCTTGTTTGATTCCCAGCTGGCCATGGGTTTATTTTGATTTTATTCTTTCCAAATTCCTACTCGAGAGGACAAAGGGGAATGGGCGAAAACTCAAAGAAAGTGGGATTAGATGAAATATTAGGGAGAAATCCTTCCCTGGGAGGGTGGGGAGGCCCTGGCACAGGGTGCCCAGAGCAGCTGTGGCTGCCCCTGGATCCCTGGCAGTGTCCAAGGCCAGGTTGGAGCAGCCTGGGACAGTGGGAGGCGTCCCTGCCCATGGCAGGGGTGGAATGGGATGATCTTTAAGATCCCTTCCCGCCCAAACCGTTCCAGAATTCCATGATCCCCCAGAAAACAACTTCAGCAGCTGCTTGACGTTTCAAAGGCGATGGGTGGGAGAACACCCAGATATTTTGCTCCCACCATCCGTGACTTTCGGGCTGAAGCAGCTACAGCTCTCCACCCTTAAACAAATTCCTTCGCTTTAATCGTGGCAAAAGCCCGAGTGATGCACGCACGGAGTTGTCAAACGTGAGAAACAAACTCGCTGGAAGAAATAGAAAGGCTTTTTTTTTTTTTCCCCCCCTTAATTCCAATCTCAATTATAGGAATCAAATGCATCATCTGGATCAATAGTAGGTTGAGATTGCTCAGCCAGGAAGAGTTTAGATATAAAAAGCTGCAGCTGAGAGCCTTCCTCTAAGCTCATGTATTATTGTAAGTGAAATGATGACAGTGAGCCATGTTTGCAGCCTCCCTTGGACAGCTCAGGGTAAGAACAAAGCTTTAATCGATGTCCTCATGTGTAGTAACAGGACGCCGGGCCCAGCCAGATCCCAGCAGCAGGGATTTGCCTTCAATGTCCCTTGATTCCCACTGCCCTGTGGAACATTCCCAGGCCATCACATCCTGCGGGTCTGCAGCTCACGTAGATCTATTTGCAGAGAAAGTGCAAATTGCAGGGGAAAGAGGCAGCCTTTAAAAACATGAAATACTCCTGATCACTTCACCTTTGTAGAACAAGAGCTGATGTGCAGAGAAGTGGCTGTGGCTCACCCAGCCCCCAGGGAAACGTTCAAAACCGGGAAAATGTGTCAGAATTCTTTGGCTGATTTGGTTTGTTTGTAAGGAAGGGTGGAGGAGGCTCCCTGTGCCTGGAAAAGGAGGGGCCTGCAGGTTTTGGGGACGGGGTTATCCGGGTGACAGCAGCAGAGGCAGTGACAGGAGCCAGGTGCATCTTCTGCCAGCGACTTTCAGATCAACTTGGCTTGACAGGGGAGTTTAGAACAGTCAGAGCACAGAAGGTGGGTGGTTGAAGAGTGCTGAGAATGATGCAAAAAATCTGCTGGACCGGCAGATCTGGCTCAGGTTTGAAAATCACCCTCTCCACAGCTCCCGTGAAATCACCTTTTAATGAAGAGCCTGTAACACCAACCTGTAATTTCGGGGTTGCTGCATGAGCCAGAGGATGATCCAGCTGACTCTGGCAGAGCTTTGTTGCAGCCGTGGTCCAGCTGGAGTCAGGAATATTTACTGGGTGTGGAGCATGGGTCACCCAGAAATCCCCAGCCCTGACCTGCAGAACCAGGCACGGAGCTGGAGCCAGGCTCAGCTCCCTCCCAGCTGCTCGGCATCAGGTCAGACTTCCCCACGGAGCCCTTCGACTCACAGCTTGCCCAGATCCACCTTCTCACCCCTCAGAGTACCCAAATAAATCCCAAAGCCACGGCCACAGGCTCTGGAGAGGATTTGTCACCGTGGTATGCCTGTGGGGAGGGGCTGTGCCGCTCTGCTGGGGGATTTGCTTCTTAAACGGGGCCAGATTTGATCCCCCTGCATTTATGTTTGAGCTCTGATGGGCCCATGAGAGTTTGGGGGGGCAGTGGGTCGGCAAAATGGGGTTGTGTGTGAAAAGAGCCAGTGCTGGGCAGGCAGGAGCTTTGCTTTTAGGGGACATGAGAGGCTGGACTTGTTTTTCGTGCTGGTTAAAGCACCGTGATCCAGCTGGCGGCGGGTGGTGCACATCAAGATTAAATTGGGGAAGGTCTGTCAGAATCTGGGTCACCTGCTCCTCTGTGGTCTCCCGTTTGTATTTCGAGCTGGCCTGACTCACGACTGCGGAATGCGGTGGGAGAAGTGGGGAAAGCTCCCGGTGCAGTTACTCAAGGGCTGCAGCCAGGTAGGAGCACACGGGGCGTTTCCCAGCCCCGACAGCGGAGGCTCGGCTGCCGCCCCGGCTGGGCATCACCGCTGCTCCCCCCGGCCCCCTGACGCTTTGAGCCTCTCCAGTTCTGCTTTTTGTGTCCTCAGGACGAGAGCGTGGGCTCTGAGGCGGGGATGAGATGGAGCAGCCCAGGCTGGAGCAGCTCCTCGCCGGCCCAGGCGCTCCTGTCTGACCCGCGCTGCGTACGGAGGTGCAGCAGCGCCGAGCCCCACATTGCACCCCTTCCTCTCCCAGCCGAGCCGGCAGCCGGGAGAGCTGCAAACGAGTCTGAAGCGTTGTGTGCTCCGAGGAGAGGTTTGGGTTTCCGGCTGGGTGCCCGAGAGCCCCGGGGAGAGCTGCCTGCGGCTGCCGGAGCCGCGCGATGCCAGCCCGGGGCTGGCCCTGGGCACCCAGCCGGGCGCTCCGCAGCGAGCCCCGAGGGATGGCAGCCCGGGCAGAGGCTGGCCCCGAGGGATGGCAGCCCGGGCAGAGGCTGGCCCCGAGCGATGGCAGCCCGGGCAGAGGCTGGCCCCGAGGGATGGCAGCCCGGGCAGAGGCTGGCCCCGAGCGATGGCAGCCCGGGCAGAGGCTGGCCCCGAGGGATGGCAGCCTGGGCAGAGGCTGGCCGTGGAGGAGAGGCTGTGACGGGGCTGCTGAGGGCAGGGAGCAGACTGATCAGCCCCAGGGCGCACAGCTCTGCTGGCGGCGTGACCCCACTCTCAGCCCCGCCGTGGTCCCCTCAGTGTAACCCGCAGGGATGCAGGCGTGTCCCTGCCCTTGGCCTGTCACTGCTCCTCCTGTGCTGGCCCTGCCAGCCTCACTGAAATGTCACTGAACCCGTCTCTTCCGAGTGATTAACCTCCCTCAGAGCCTCGGGATGAGCCCCGCGCTGGGCCAGGAGCTGGGAAATGTCCAGGCTGAGCATCCCAACCTGCCCCGTGCCTCCCGCCGCGGCTCTGAGCGAGCGGGGAGTGATAAAGGCTCCTTTAAATGCTGATTTAAAGCTGCCTGCCCTGATGAGCTCGGGCTTTATCTGATTTGGGCCGTCTCAGGGAGGTGCTGGAGTGATAACATAACACAATATCTGCAGAGGAGCTCCTGGCTGTGTGGTGAGGATCAGAAACCGGGGGGGGGAACCATTCTCAGCACCTGCTCTGGCTGTACACACAGGGCTCAGAGATGTCACCAAATGACACCTGTGCCGAGCTCCAGGCTGCCACCTGAGCTACCAGGGCTCTTGAAAGCCACACACAGCTCTCAAACCCGTTTAAAAAAAAAGATTTTCCTCTCTCTGAAAGGCCTCTCCAGCCCCGGCACAGCGCCATACTCCCTCTCCTCCTAACAAAGTTTGATCCAGCAGGTGCCAAACTCCTTTTAAAGAGCGAGGAGGTGGCAGCTGCCTCGAGAGCAGAGCCCCTTCCGTGTGACCCGAGTGCCATCAGCCGTGTGATCATCAGTCCCTGGGTTTTTCCTGCTATCTCCAGGACTCTCAGCAATGGATGTCTGAGAGCTGAAGTTCCTCCTCTTTTATCTCTCAGAGCTCAGAGCCAGCACCGGGGTGTTCTAGGATGAAATGGAAAGAGCCCTGAGCGAGTTTAGGGGGAAGGCTCTGGAAGCAGCCCGTCAGCCAGGCACTAAAGGCTGAGCTGGGTTTGCCTCGGGCCGTGCACACGCAGCCTTCCCTGGGCTCTGCAGGCGTCTCCCAGGCTTTGGGATGCCCCCGGATGCTGCAGCTCCGTCCATCCCACAGATGAGGAGTCCCAAATCCACCCCGCTGTGTGTCACACAGCCCAGGGCTGTCCCTGAGGGTCACTCAGTGGCCTGTGCCAGGGTGATGGCTGGGACGGCTGACAGATGGAAGCAGACACAAAGCAACAACCTCAGACCCGCAGAGGTGACATCGCTCCTCCCTCCCAACCAGCTAAAAACGCGCAATTCCACCCTCCCTCCCCACGTCCTGCACAGCATTCCTTGTGCTCCAAGGGAGGTCAGCCTGTCCCGAGTGTCTCTGGCCTCAAACAGCCCCAAAACCTGGGAGAAAATCAGCCGTGGAGAGCTGGCATTGCAGTGACCCAGGCTGGACCATGTGTCCCACAGGTCCTACCAAGAAATTTTGGGGGTTTTTTCCCTTCCCACAGCCAGGACAGGAGGACACAGCCCTGAGATGTTGATTTCCTCACCTGTCCCTTCCCCCAAGACTCCTCGATCCCCTCCTCCCTCGCATTCCTGATACCTGGCAGGTGTTTTTATAATCCCGTAATTGTTGTTTTCCCCAGCTCCCGTTCTCGGTGTTCCAGCCTGGCCACCCGGCCGGAGCCTTTCCCATCTGTATGCAGATGGGAATTAGAAACTGTGAGCTCATGCACCGCAGCTCGAGCAGCACAAACACCTCCTCTCCCCTTCTTTGGGCACTGGTGTGAGCTCACCGCTCACCCAGCCACGGCGCGGGGACAGGGACGAGGCACCGACCTGGGCAGGGTCTCCTGGGGTCCCTGGGGAGGATCTGCTCAGCCTGGGTGAGGATCCAAGGAAGATATTTTTGGTTTTTCACATGGATTAAGCAGTGCCCTGTGTGCAGTTTCAAAGGAGGAAAAGGAAAGATGGAATATAAGTGGATCTGTGGGTGCCTGCAGGAGATTTGTCGTTTCAAGGGATCTCTCGGGTAACGTGGGATGATGAGTCTGAGACCACCCGGAGACACCAGGAAGGGAGAACAATTTCCTGTTTCACACCAGCAGCATAAAATTGTTTCATTTTCTACTGACCCAGGAAAAAATTGAGAGGCCGCTGAGGACGTTGCTGAATGGACCTGGAGGGTGAAACCTCCCTCTCCCACCAGCAGCAAGGGCTGTGCTGGCACAGTGCCACCAGTAAAGAGCCCCAGTCAGCTACTGGGTGACACTGGAAGAGAAAACTCCTCTGCCAGGGGAGTGCCGAGCCCTGCCCAGCGCTGGTGCCGGGCTGCTGAGGCACCCACAGGCCCTGCCTGTGTCACAGGACATGTTTTGCTTGCGGATGCCACGAGGAACGTGGGACATCAGACTGGCAAAACGACAACAATTCGGTGCAGAGCTCCCCAGGCTCTGGTTAAATATAGTGCAGACAGTGATTCATCCCAGCCAGCTTGGGAGTGACCTGTTTCGCAGGTCGGGACAGATGAACTTCCCCCTCAAGGTGACTGAAAAGTTATTTTGGGCTGCAGAGAGCCCTCTCCTTATTTCAGTGTTTGCCAGGGAGTTGCTGCAGTGCACGGCTGAAGGAGGTTTGGCCTCACAGGGGGACGTGGGCACCCAGGGAAAAGCTCATTTTTAAACCAGAGCAACAATCCTGCCTTTCAGGGGGAAAAAAGAACCTGCAAAGCAGGCCTGTGACAGCAGCACGGCTGCAAAGTGCAGCTTCGTCTCCTGCTATGGCTTTAGCTGCTGCCTTCCCGTGATCGTTTCAAAATTTTAACTCCCGTTCCTGGCCTGGGTTCCGGTGGTCTGACACAGGAACTCCCACTCTGGGAAGGCTGAGCTCCACGAGGGCTCTGTTTTCCTGCTTTGGTAAAAGGCTGGAGAGACAAAAGGGTAATTCTGTAATTTGGCAAAGCAATGCACAGCCGAGCGCTTCAACAGCTTTGACTCCTCTCCGCGGGGAACAGAAATATATTTAGTTGGAATATCTGCCCCATTAACCTTATCTTCCCTTCTTCTCTACCCATTATTGACCTCTTGGAAGGAGGTTTAAATTCTGCTTGCCTCGACAGCCCCTGGGGAGGGGCTGCACCTGCCAGGGATCCGTGCAAACCGCGGGAGGAATTTATCCCAGCGGATCACCTGGATCACCAGAGAAAGGAGCTGGTGGCACCTGAGGGGTGCCAGTAAAACACTCTGTGAGTAAATCTCGACAGAAGAATCTCCCGACCTGCTCCACCCCCCAGCCCAAGCCACTGCACAGCTGAGGGGTGATTTCAGCCCAGCCTTAGAAGTCACCTGAGGATGGCCAATGGATGCTGCTGTGAGCTGGGATTTTCATTGCCTTTTTAAAGGACTTTTAGCTCTCTGGAAATGCTTCTTTTTTCCCCTGTAATGGAAATATTTATGTTATCCCATTCAAATGCTCTGAGGTGTTCTGATTTCTCTTGGCCTGGCTCATAACAGCCTGGTCCAAAGGCACTAAAGGGAAATGAGCTTGGCACCAAGGAAAGGGGGAAATACTTTTCCCTCCAAGATGGATCTGTTTGCTGGCTCTGGGATGGCACTGGCTGCTCAGTGACCCACGGGCAGGGCAGGGACTCTGCAGCCAGCTCAGGCTCTCTCTGCAGCCCCTCAGGAGCACAGGTAATAATTGAGAGGGGCTGAAGGTTTGACCCAGGGAGTTTATCAAGGGTTTCCTAAACAGAGTCAGAATCCAATTAAAGCCAGCAAGGTTGGGCAGTAACTTATCCTCTCTGTGGACAAATGGCCTGAGGAGCTCTGTGGCTCATGGAGCTATCACTTGCCATTAAGTCTAATAGCTCTGATTAATAATCTGACCCAAAAGGTTTTCATGCTGTTATCTCTCGGTGAAAAAACCCCAAACCTGTGACAGCTGATTTGATAAAGTTTTTTGCAATGTCCATAAACTGGTGGGGTTTAGTCTTTGACTTGTCTCCTAAAAACAAACGTCCTCTGTGCAGCTCTCCACACGGTTTATGTGAAATTGGAGGGTTTTTTCCCCGGTATTTTTAGTAGATTGCCACAGAGCAGTGAATTAACCCCAGGGGTCTGCTAACCACAAGTTGGAAATGTGCCCTAAATGATTGTAGCACTTATCTATTAGTCCAGAAGAATTCACACACTGATCCTCATCTGAAACTCTCCCTGTTGGGCAAGATCCTCTTCAGACCTGAGCAGAGCTGAAAACTGCCCCAGCCCTGCTGAAATCCCAATTACCAACGAGGGGACAGCCCAGGCAGAGGGGACGCTGCAGGAGTTGTTCCTGGGGAGCTCTGAGGCTGTGCTTCATCTTTGGCCAAAACACAGAGCAGAACTGAAAGAATTTTTTTTTTTTTTTTTGCCTTCTGGTCTGTGGACAGTGAATAGGATGAGCAGAAAGGTTTCTCTTCCCCTGCTCCCACAGGAGGATTCATCTCCCCAGCATTTGGAGATGTTGGTCCCCATTTTCTGGCTTGCCTTGAAGCCCACTTGCAAATGTATTTACATGATGAAAGAAGGGGTTTTTTTGTGAAATATGCATTTGTTTCAATGTCCTTGGAGTTAACTGAGCCCAGCCCTGGGAGGAGAGCAGAGATTATCCCACTGGGGGAGAGCAGGGATGGCTGCTGGGATGTGAGGAGGTCTCTGGATGCAGGATTGAAGATGGATTGTGCACATGGTCAGCAAATAAGTTGAAATTCAACCTTTGGGAGATTTATTTTCCTTAAAAACTAAACCAGTCCTTCATGACTTCTACAAAGCCCAGCAGTATCCCAAGGCATCGCTCTGGTTGGCTCCTTCTGTGGCTGGAAAATTCCTGAGTTTTCTCAAACAGGGTCCCCTGGCTCATTTCTGGGCTGTGCTCGGTCCCTACCGATGTCTGAGGACATTGTCACCCCCTGGGTTCTTTCCAGGCAGTTCAGGCGTCTGCAGACTTGTTAGGAAACACTGAATAGCCAGATTTTACCTGAAAAAGAGAGATCTTCCAGCTCCAGACAGAATCCTGCCACAGACAGCAGGTGGCTCATTCCCAGGGGCCATCGGGGCCAAATCCACTCTGGATTGACTCCAGATGCTTCTTTGACTCAAACCAAATATTTAAGTTTGCCTGAAGATCGTTGGGGTTTCTCAATTCCTCTGTTTGTCCAAAACCGGGTTTGTTTCGCTTTCACCAAGTTCCTCCCTGATCTGCCTTCGGGTCTGGTTTGCCTGAGCTGCATTTCCTGGCAGGTGAAGTCTTTGGCTGAAAATTATTCTTAGACCTTTCCCACTTGGGATCTTATTTCTGACGCCATCTAAAATAGGTTGTTGCTCCACATTCGCAAGAGCAAATTCATGGCATTCCTCCGGCCCTCTCCTTATTTAAGCAGGGGAAAACGGAACACAGACGTTCTGATGATGCTGATTTTAGTGAAAAAAAAAAAAGGGGGGGGGGGGGGAAGCTGCAGCCAGCTCCATTAGTCACCTGGTGGTACAGGAAAGCAATAAACTAGAAATGTTCCTGCTCTCTCCTCCATGCACCTTATGTCGTGTTTCTGCTTCTGTACAGTTTTTCAGCGTGTTTGATATTTTCCCCGGCACACAGGAGGTAAGACTGCTGAGATGTAGACTTTCACCATAATTAAGCAAGATTCCTCCTCTTGTGAGAGCTCGTTCCTACACAATTCTGGTGGGAGGGACTCAGGTTGTTATCTCAGATGTGAATGGGTTTTTTCCCCCTCTTCTGGGATAGAGCACGAGTCTGGCTGAGGTGATGGGGTTTACATTGTGCAAATGTCTCCCTCCTGCCCGCAGAGAACTGTTGGAACCCTCAGCAAGGCTTCTGTGCACCCCTAAGGGCGAGCCTTAACTCAGATAATTAATATCTTGTACGCGGGAACGTGGAGTTAAAAGCAAAGCAAGCCAGACGTGCGGACCAGTGTGTGATGATGCCCCCGAATTCAGAGCTTTTCGGGGCTAAATATCCCATTTTCTGTGGTCTGGATGTGGCTGTAGCATTTCTGTAGCTTCAGGTGAGGCAGCTGCTTTCTCTGCCCTGGCCATTCAATCCTGACTGGCAGAGAGGAGGCTGAGGAACCCCTTTTTTTGCAGGTTTAGCTCGTTAAAATTGTCTAAACGAAATCAGGGCAAGCCCCACTTCCAGTTTATCCATTTCTGTACCTTCCAGCCTGCAAGCGTCCTCCTTGGCAGCACAGGATGGTCAGGAGACGCTGAGGGGATCATCTGAAGGAGGAGGAGAAAGGCTGCTCCAAGGAACACCTTTCCACACCTTTATCCTTTCCCTCCCTTGTCACTTTATCCATCGGTTTTCCCACACCTTGCGCAGGTCGGTGCCCCAGGCTGTGCTGGCTGAGTTCCCCTGGGTTCCACACCCACCCTGCACAGGTGACACTGCCGCGGTTGGATTACCATCGCAATGCAGCCTTTGGGGTGTTTCGTTCGAATAATTCCGGCCCAAACAACGCCGGTAATCCCTCAGAACGTGGTTTTAATCTGACAAGCGGTCCTGCCCCTCGCTCCCAGCTCCCTGAGTAACTCGAGGCAGCAGCACTCGGCGCGCCTGCGATCCACGTTCAGGGAGCAGATAACGAGCTTCCCTAATCACCCAGGCTTCTCCGCAGCCTCCTGTCCTCTGCTCGTATTTCTGAAGCCTGAAAATAATCGATACCACACAGATTTCTCCTGCCCTGAGTCATTACAGGCCATCAGGGATTGCTCTGCTCGTTCTGCCCGCAGTGGAGATGAGCCCCGCTCCGAGAAGTTCAGGGCTGTCCTTTGCATAATGGCTCGGCCAGGTTTCAGTGTCTGGGTTTCCCCTTCTCTGATCCCAAGCAGATAAACCAGGGCTGCTGCAGTGGGGCTGGCACATTAAATAACACCAGCCCGTGCTGCCTGCAGGGGAGGAACAGCGGCTTTGGGAGCTTTGTCCTTTCCCCAGACATTCCCTGCTGGACCACAGGCGAGGGAGAGCCGGGTGGGAGCAGCCGGGATCCATCCCGGCAGCGGGAGCCTCTGCTCCCAGCGGAATGCTGAGATCCGGCTGCGGAGAGCTGAGCCACAAATTGGGCTCCACGGCCCTCCGGGGTGTCAGAAATGTTCCAGCGCCGCGCTGGGAGACGGCTCCTTGTTCTGTCAGCCCCGTGCTTGTTCCCCGGGAGGGAAAGGATCCCTTCCCTTTCACGGCTGGCAACTCCAGCAGGGTTTGTTGTCAGTGCCTGCACTTTGTAGTAGCTATCAGCAGGTTTTAGGTGTCTGGTTTACACGCTGGGGCTGCCCTGTTTTAGGGATGCGTTCAGATGTACGATCCCTTTCCACTACCGGGGAACAAGGCTGGGTTGTTGGGTTGATTTTCTTTTCCTTTTCCTTCTTCCTTTCCCCTCCCTCCCTTTCTTTTCTTTTCCTTTCCCTCCCTCTCTTCCTTTCCTTTCCCTCCCTCTCTTCCTTTCCTTTCCCTCCCTCTCTTCCTTTCCTTTCCCTCCCTCTCTTCCTTTCCTTTCCCTCCCTCTCTTCCTTTCCTTTCCCTCCCTTTCCCTTCTTTCATTGCCTTCCTTCCTTTCCCTTTGCCTTTCTTCCTCTGCCTTCTCCTTTCCCCTCTCCCCCTTCTTCCCTTCCCTCTCCTTCCCTCCCCATCCCTTTTCCTTCCCGAGCCCAGGCTGTGTTGGCTCTGCCCCTGCTGCCACTGCCGCGGAGCCTCTCTCCCATCTGCCTGCTCCATCCTTTCACGGCTGCGATGCCCAAAAACCCCCGGCTGGAGCGATTCCGGGAGCCAGAGAGGGCTTTCTGGAGTGCTATTCCAGCACTGGGATTCATCCCGGCTGCTCCCGCAGCCAGAACCGGGAGCGTTTTCTGCTCTGAGAGAGGAATAAACATCGAGGCTCTTTAAAAGATAGTCTGGAGGCTCGAGTGCAATAATCGGGCCAAACTCCTTTGCCTTGAGAGTTATCTATCACTCTGTAGTTTGCTTCCTCACTGAAAGGTGGATATTAAATTCTATTTTTCTTACGTCCATTAAAAAAAAAAAAAAAAAGTGATTTTCTCAAAATTATTTCTTCCAGAGCTGCTAAAAACCCAAGAATCGTAATGCAGCAGGACCCCCATTTCCCCAATAATTACACTCTGCCTCCTAACTCCTTCAACACCAATTTCCCAATTTATTTGGCTTCCGTCTGGAACTGCAGTCACAGGCAGAGCTGGGCTCTGTCTTATTATTGCACAGACAAAATTGTTTTTAAAATGTAATTAAACATTTACCTTGAAGACAATGCTTTGTCTTCCTTAAGAAGCGTAATATCTTCATTTAACCTAATCTAGAAAACCTTCCATTTCCAAGCTTTTACCTCCAAGACAATGTTATGCTAAACACAAAGCAAAACAAAAAGATTTCCTAATTTAACCTAATTAAAAGATAAGCCTCCAACTTTTCCACCGCCGCTGCCTGGAATGAGGAGCGAGGCGTAGCCCTTCGGTTTGCTATTTTATCATCCCTCTGGTTTGTTCTCTGCTGTCGATTTTTATTTATTATCCTCCTTGATGCCCCCAAATCCTCTTAGGAAGCAGAGCTATCCAACCTTTCCCATCCTGGGGCCATCCCTAAGAAGATCAAGGGACCACCACCACTGGAACAGCAGAGAGCTTTGGTTTAGTGGGGTTTTGTTTGGTTGGTTGAGTTGTTTTGGTGGTTTTTTTTTAATAAGGATGAGACAAAATGCAGCCTGCCTGCCGTGTGAGGTTTCCCCAGGGAAGAGGAGGTTTAAGGAAGGTGAAGGATTATTTCTGTTCAGTCTGAGGTGAGGTGTGGGGAGAAGGGACGTGGCAAGCCCACGGAGCGATGGTCTCTGGCTGGTGCCGGTCCCTGGGCGCTGCCCGAGGTAGGAGCCCTGCCAAAATCCATCCGTGCTCAAGATAATGGAACTGGCAGCTGGCTCGCAGGGTTCTCCCCTTCTCCCGAGCAGAACCAAACCCTCCTTCGCCAGCCGCTCCCACGGGGCCGCGAGGAGCCTGTGGAGAATCTGCCGTGTGCCGGGAGCGCCGGTGCCAACCTGCCAAGACGGAGCAGCTCCATCCCTCCCTCCTCTCCCTCGTGGTGCAGCCACAGGGCAGGAAGGGAGAGCAGCTGTGCCGGGTGGGCTCCAGCAGCTGCTCCGAGCAGAGCACGCCGCGCCTGGGCCACGGTGCCCGCAGCTCCCTCACGCTCAGCAGGCCCTGAAAGGAGGAAAGAGCGATTTCAAACCCGAATCAAGATGCAAATCCGCCTCGGGGTGGTGGGGGGAAGGTGGCCGCCTTCAAGGTCTGCTGGGCAGCCACTGGAGCTAAAAGCAGCAGGGTTTTTTTAGGTTTGCTTGGACTAAACCTGCAGTTGTGGAGGTGTGGGGAAGGTGAAGTAGGACGATCGCCGGCCTGGGGTCAAGGGCAGCTCCACAATCCTGTTGTGCCACCGGATTTATAGCCCTTAGAGCGCTTTTCACGGGAAAATGACAATATTAGTTGTGTGATTGTCGGGGAGCGTGGGGCCCCGCAGCACGCTGCCGGCAGCCCCAGCAGTCAGCTCAGGTATTTGTCCCCCGCGGTGCTGGTTATTGTGCAGGAGGCGCACACTGAGACACGAACAGCAGATGATTTCTTTCCTCGCAGCTCCAGCTCCTTTCCAGCCTACAAAATGTTCCCTTTTAGCTCCTCCAAGCTTAGTCACAGCCGTTCTCCGGTGGCTGCGTTTACCCTTTCCTGGGAGCCTCATCCTGCCCCCCTCCACCCATCCAGTCATTCCTGAGGGCTTTCAGATGCCTCTAGGTTTGCGTGGTGCCCTTTCCTCCCTTTCATTGCTAATTCTGAGGGTTTGAGGGCATTTTTTGTAACATTTATGAGCAGAAACTCTGATTCACCAGCTTCCCCTCTGGTACAGCGCTAACTCACAGGGTCACTCAAATCTACCTGGTGATACGTTGAAGGTTAAGGTGAGCATTCGAGGATTTGGAATTAAGATGTGCTTCATGGCACTTGGAACACGGGGTCGTATAAACCAGAAAAGGGGTTCCCAAGGCATCTCTGAGACTCCTGCTCCCCTCCTCGGGCCAAGCAGCGAGGCAATGCCCCTAGGGCCGTGGCACCCACAGGGTACGGAGCCCCCCGTGGGGCAATCTACGGATAAATGGATCCCTCAGGGTGCGCGAGGCTCGG
>VZTE01005153.1:106306-164760 GCA_013397775.1 Eulacestoma nigropectus
CTCCCCTCACAGTGTCACCCCTCAGTCCCTGTCTCCCCTCACAGCTGTGTGTCCCCTCGCTCCTCACCTGCCATCAGCGGCCGCATCTCCCCCTCACTCAGCTGTCGCCTCCCCTCACGGCCACGTCCCCCACTCTCCTCAGCCACCCCTCACCTCCCCAGCCTCACCCCCATTTCTCACACAAGCTGCCCGTGTCCCTTTCTCCCTCCTTTTCCCGAGGAAGGTGGCAGGAATTGGAGTGTCCCTTTCCGAGGGAGCGTCCCTGTCACTGAGCACACGCCTCCACTCACCAGACAGGAGCCGTCGGGGCTGGCTGGTGGGGTGTGACTGAAATTAGGGAAATTTAAATTTCAGCTTGGCTATTAGTGGGGGGGGAAAGGGTTATAGGGGGGAAAAAACCTCACGTGTTGGGGGATGTCTGGTTGTGCAAGAGGCTCCATCCCTGGCGGGTGTCGGACTTTGCACAAAAACAGGGAGATGGCAGAACTTGGCTGGTCCACGGGGATGGAGGGACGGGATGTGCCCTCGCAGGAGTCAGGGAGGAGCGGGAGGCTTTGTCCCTGTAGATCCCTGTGGGACTGGCACTGGAATTGTCACCCAGTACTGGGAGCTGCCCCAGCCCTGACCCCGCTGGGCCGGGGTAGCCTCGTTGGTGGGGCTCCAGGGGTGTCAGGGCGAGGCGGGGATTTGGCCCCGTGCCTCAGCTCGTGCATGGAAGCCTGGCAGCCTCACGGACATCACGGAGCAGGCTGTGACCCAGTTAACCAGGTTTGTGCGGGATTCGATTGTGGCTGTCGGATCCTTTGCCGTGATGGATAACCAACTTGGAGGGAATCTTGCTCTTGGAAGAGGTGCCAATAAGTAAAAAGCACAGATTTAATTAAGCAGAGTGTAAATTTCCTGGGTCTGTGCTCTCGCAGAGGTGCAGGCATCCGGCAATGATGCTGCCCCAGGTTGAAGAGAGAATCAAGTCAGGGAATAACACACCAGGGGCTTTCATCCTCTCCAACCTGCATCTGAAAAACAGTTTTTAAAGCTCCCCTCCCGGTATCTTTGTCAGGCACTAAAACAAAGGCTGCACTGCTGGTGAAATTCCCAACTCCTCTGCCAGGCAGCCAGACACGACACACCCAGGGGTGCTGGGTTTCTCTGTGATCCCAGGCGGGATTGAGCCATCCTTTCCTGCTGCAGGGTGTTTGGAATATTCCAGCACCCGGCCCTCACGTGTGCCTGGATCCCTGCAGATTCCCACCTCTGAGGTGTGCCAGGGAGCACGACGTACCCGGGAATATAACCCAGCTTCCACTCCGTGCAAACAGATCAAATTGAAAAATCAAAAGTAGGGGAAGCGAGAGGCATTCAGTCCTTCATTTGGAGTTAATTATTTTTTAAATATAGCATTATTTCAAGCTGTATGGATTCAGCCCCATCTGTTTCTAACAGCCATAATCAGTGCTGGGTAGCAGAGTTAGAGTTTTCAAGGATGAGAATCCATAAATATTAGTTTTATGCTGACAGCTAATTACTCCTCAAACACAGCCCTTATTTCTTAAAAGTGCCTACACTTCTATTTATTCAGAGAGAGAGAAACAAATATGGTGCTGAGATATGAGGCTGAACACGCAGAACAAGAGAGGGTGGTGCAGCCTGGGGAAGAGATAAGGTGTGTCTTTTTTTTTGTTAATCAAAAAGACAAGAGGAAAACAAACCAGGAAGGCTGGAAGACAAATGCTGTGTAAAAAGAAACAGATGGAGAAGAAGAAGAATTGCAAGGAAGAAGTGATGATACAGCCTTTGGATTAGCAAATATTGCTCACGTGATGTGAGATGCCAGCAGGGCAAGTGGTGGCTTTGCTGGCTGTTCTGAGGTGTGTGCAGTAGCTGCAAGTGGCTTTTCTCTCCTTCCTCCAGAGCTTTAAGTCCTGTAACTTGCTAAAACAAGTACGAAATTGTCCTTGTGCTGGAAGTTCTGTTGTTTTCTTTGCCTTCCCTCAGGCCATTCTCACAGGTCAGCACCTCTGTAACAGGGAGATTGGATATGGATGGGATTTGTTGATATTTTTTCCCCATCTGCCGGCCAGATGAAGGCCAGGAGGAAAAAACTGGTGCCTGATCAAAGATGCCCAGAGGTGATGCCCAGCCTAGAGAGCTGGAGCTTTGTTTTCCACAGGACCTTTCAGTCTGAGGAATTCCAGTCAGGAATCTGAGCTGGTGTCCATTCTTTCCCACCACCTCTGAGCTGCCTGATGCTTCAGCTAAAGAAGAGGGTGTGCCATGGCTTTCCTGGCTGTTCTGGGTGGAAAGTGGCAGCTCATGTAGCCCTGCTAGACTTTTCCTGCTTAAAAAATAGAGTTTAGAGTGGGAAGCCCCGTGGCCTCTCCCAGTTTATTGCCGTTTGGGAAAGCCCTTTGGAGCGTGAGGAGCACTGGAGCTGTTTGCAGAGTAAGGAGCCAGGCTGGGGTGGATCTGCCTTGCCCATCGTGTGCTTTGAGAGCTGTTTCCTCGTGGTGCAGAGAGGAAAAGAGGGGGCTCAGCCAGTGGAAGTGGCACGTGGGAGCCTGTTAAGGGGAGTAAATGCTGCAGAGAGCTGGGCTGGCGTGTGTGTGCGGGTGCCTTTACCTCATAAAGACGAGTCCAGGGTCACTTAACAGTTGTTTCCTCGAGAAATAAAAAAAAGAGAGCACCTGTACTGCACAGACTTTGTTGCTAAAGGTCGTTGGTCACCTGGAGAACGGTCTGGGATACACTGCTCTGTGCTCCTGTGGGCAGCCCAGGGCTGGGGGCACTCTGACCTTTCCAGGAAAGCTGCAGAAAGCCAAATAACAAATCTCCCCATGCTGCAGGTTGGGAAATTTTGGAAGGGATTATTCGTCGCTTAAGATGACCTCTGGAAACGGCGTTGGTTGTGTAATTGATCAGTCAGGCATGGCTTCGGGGATTAGCTGATTTTTTTTACATGTGCCAAATACAAATCACTGATGCTCAGGAAGAAAAAGAGAAGTGGTTGTAGCTGGAGAGTGACTGCAGAAATGCCACGGTGGGATTCCATATTTATTTGCTCTCAACAATTTCCAGATCAAATTGGCTCAGGGAAAAGTCAAAATTATTTCCCCTCCAATTGCTGCCTCTGCAAACTCAGCCTCAGATCTGAGGAAATCAGACCGTGTGGTTCCTGCCTTCTGCATCATAACCAGTAATAAAGATTTTGCTGGTGGAGCTGAGCTGACAGTTTTGCTGATGATGGATGGAGCCAAACAGGCTGCTCCTTGCTGCACTCCTGCCGCGTTGGACTCGTGGTTCTCATAGGTGGGGGAGCAGTGGGGAGAGAGGGAAGAGCATTTCTTTAAAGTGTTTTCATACCAACCCTGCTAATGCCAGCCAGTGCTTAAAGACAACCACTGTAGCCAGCCAGAGCAGAAAGTTCATCATTCAATACTTCTAGCTCTGTCATGGGGTGTGAGAAAAATGTGAACGGAGAAGGAGATTTACTCATTTTTCTTTTCTTTTTTGGGTGCAAAAGGCACGTTTCCATGGCTGAGGTGTGGGCATGCCTCATGCCTGAACCTGGCAGTGTCCTTCGTCCCTTTTAAATAAGGGAATGTGTCAAATCCAGGCAGGGATTGTACCCTTGGGTCTGACACCTGCATTCATTTCCTCTGGATTAGTGACCCGAAGCCTGTTTGTTTCACAGCGCAGTTCTCTTCATCCTGGCTTTTCCTCCCATCTCCACCTCCACCTGCCTCACCTGGCCTCTTCTAACCCTGTCCTCTTCTAACACAGCTCTCAAGATGTGTTTGCTCTCAGAAATCACCCCCTGGGGGGAAGGAGGCCACCACAGCTGGTGTACACAGTTATCCTGCATCACTCCACACATCAGCAGGTGGATCAGTCTTTCAAACACAAATTACCTTGATAGTTTATCACTAAAAGATAATTAGCAAGGAAACAGGAATGTTATCAGGAGCTCGGCTTCTGCTGGAAATCCCTTGGTGTTGGTTGCTGAGCTCCCTTTGTGTGGTTTTGACAGTTGTGACCGCAGTGAAAAACGTGCTCCTTTTTGGGGCAGAGCTGGGGAAATGCTGCAGGTTTTCCTGAATTTGTGCCACAGCCCTGACCCCTTGGCAGGAAAAGTCTCAGCTCTGGTGCTGGTTGCTTCTGGCACACCTGTGTGGCTGTGGGTGTTCTCCTGGAGCTCACAGGTGCGCTGGGGGTGGGCTGTGATCACCAGTTTGTCAAAAGCAGGGCTCAGAGCAGTTCTCAGGCTGAGCTGGGCTGTGAATCCCATTATTGGTCGTTTCTGACCATCTCCTTTCCACAGCCAGCAGGAAAAAGATGTCAGACCTCTCCCTTTGCCTGCACTGTGCAACTTTCTACTCTTCCATTTGGAGAAAATGCCTTTTCTTGCTGTAATCTGGGGCTGAACAGCACTCCAGGCCAATCGTGTAATCCGTCCGTGGTTTCGGTACGTGAGGAGCACCACGCACAGTTCCAGCTGGAAATGCACCTCCCGTGCACATCTTCCCCACTGAGGCACGTGGGAAACGTCTGATCCTTTGTGCTGGTCAGATGGAAACCCAGGGACTTCCAACAGACTCGCTCAGGCTGCTGGGGGGGAGGAAACCAGTTCTCAGTGAAATATTTACTATGATGGAGTGGAATTATGATCTCAAACCAGTCAGATGTGCTGTGATCAGGTTGTAATTCTTTCTCTGGGGTAGAAATACCTCTGCAAGAGAGAATTTCTCTGCACTTTGAAGCACTGGCTGGCTCCAGCCTTGCTGGAATTTTCCTTTGCTCCGCACTCCTCATGCATTTATTTACTGAACCTGTGAAAGGGGTACTGTAGTGTAAATCCCACAAATGGTGCATGCAGTGGGTTTTTTGCTTCAGTAGCCTCCGGTGGATTCATGCAAACAGAATTTAGACCTGACCTCGAGCCTGTTTCAGCTGTAGGGGATACAGTTAATTGACTAAAAATGTATTTGTTCTGTTGGTAGAGTGCATGAGCACAGGAAACGCCTGGCGTGCTGTGAGCAGTGCTGCAGAGCTGTTTGCCTCAGTGATACCTCAGAGCTCTCCCGAGCTGAGGGCACTCCGGAATTTGGGAGTGCTCTGCAATTTGCAGACATTTGCTCTTCTCTCCCCAAATCTAGCACTGAAAGCACTTGTTCCACAGCAGCTAAATGTGATGCTAGACTGGTTTCTGAACTGCCACTTAGAGCCAGCGCACGGCTCCAGCACTGCAGAGTTGTTGGCGTGCGGGCGATGAGTGACTGCAAGTGCTGGGCGTGGGGAAATGAGTTTCTAGGATGCCCAGAGATGTGTTGTGCTGGAGGACCTGCGCCTTCCCGAATCACTTCATATAATAATGCATAAATACACATCAGCTCCTTGAAGATCCCTGGATAGGAAGCCAGGTTTAGGGCAGGGGGACGGAGCCTGGCTGTGAGCTGTCAGTAACATCCTGCTGTAGCCTCCCTGCTCTGCCATCAGTCTGGGGCCTGTGCACATCCAGGTCTTCAAATATTTACTAAAAAGCAGTCACCTGCATTAAGATTCCATCTTTCCAGCCACAATTTTTATGGACTCATGATTAACTTTTAATCAATGATTAAATCTGCCCCTTGAAGGGAGAAGGATTTTTCGTGCTGTGTTCTTTCCTTTGGTTCTGTATGCAAGGCTTTGCCAGATGAGGTTAATCCATCATGTTTGGTTTACTCTGTGATTCTGTTATTGTACAGATTGTTTATCATTTTGATGTTTTTGAATATGTTTTCCAGTATTGAAAACAATTCAGATTTTAGGTGGGGGGGCTGAGAAGGAGAAAGGGAAATGTACCTTAGTACTGAATGAGAGAATGACCTGAATAGAAAGCTGACATGGAGCTGTCAGAAAAAAAGGCAGGAAGGAATATTCACTCCAGTGGTGGGAAGAGGAAATCTTGGTGCTGGGAGCATTCTGATTTTTAAACTTAAGGAAGGGACTACATTTACATTCCCCAGAAAAATACTTTTCAGTGGATGCCGTGAGTGGATTTGGCATGAGGAGCACACACTGCCATGATTGCTGTCTTTACTCTGGGTCCCCTGGCACTGGAGTTCATCATCTGACACCACATTTTGGAAGGGCTCCAGAGGAGCTGTCGTGGGCAGTGGTGTCTGTGAGCCGCACATAATGCGAGGGCTTTGTGCATGATGGACCCAGAGCACAGTGGGCAGGAGACAGAGCACAGTGGGAGCTGTGCTGGAGGACTGGATAATAAACATCCCCTATTTATGGGACGGGATGGCACTCATTTGTACCCTGGCTGAAGGGGCAGAGCGCCCTCTGGTAATTAAAGCAGGGCACTTTGTGTTCTGTTCCCGAGGGCAGATCCATCGTGGCACCGTGTGGAGCCAGCAGGCACCTCTGTGAAATGGGCACACGCTGCTTAATCCCTAATCCAGCAGGATAACGTGCAGCAAGACTGTTTCCTCCTGGGCACCCCAGCGTTCCCTGGGAGGACACTGGAGCGTGAGTAACAGCAAGAGGTTGCACTAAACTGAAGTGACTTCCGTGCTTTCCCTTCTGCATCCCCGTCTCCTGACAGCAGAGCTGCAGAGTCCCCTGTGTGAGGGAGTGTCTGCTGCGTGCTGGAATCAAAGGAGAGATCTCCAGCGGGTTTGGAAAGGGGAAATTGTGTTCGTGAGGCTTCTTCCCTGAGCTGAAAGGTAGCGCAGTGCAGCTTTCTAGGAACGGGAGCCCTGCGTGCTGAAACCCCCTTGTGTCCTGCAGCTGGGGCCTTTCCCCATCCTGGCGTTTGTGATTCCTTCTGTGTCCCCCATCCCTGCCCAGTGTCCCCCCCGGTCTGTGTGAGCCAGAGGCACCGATCCTGGTCCCAGTGCCTGTTCCTCTTCAGAGCCTTGCACTGGCCCCCCCCTCAGTGGGGCACTCTGGGGGGACTCCCCATGCTGGCAGCTTGCACTGAACTTTGGTTTCTCTGTGACCTCTCCCCTCTGTCAAACCCAATTGAAGTTTTCCAGCTCAGGAGTAACCGGGGAGGACGGGCAGACGACAGCGGGGCAGAAAACGGTTCCTGGGTTTATTTGAGCTAATTGTTCTGAAGGCTGGGATTGAGTGGGAGCCAGGAGCTCATTAGTCCTAATCTGGCCTCCAACACTTGCCTTGCGTGGCCCTAGAGCTGTTGTTAGATTTCCTCTCTTAGATATTGCAAGAATAAGGCTGCAGAGAATATTAAACGCAAGAGAAGGAGAAATCCTGCAGCATCTCATGCCAGCAGCACTAGCACAGGATGATGATATACAGTGAATGTTCCTCCTAGAGAGTGTCCCTTCCCTTCAGAGGGACTCGGTGACAGAACTCCCGCTGATTTGTGGAGCGGGATGGCTCTGCAGACGTCTGTGCTGAGAATTGGAGCCGTGTTAGCAACGTCCGAGCAGCCGTGTTTAAAGCAGGGCTCTTGCTCTAATTGTGTTAACACGATTTCCCTGGGCAGGGAGGGAAGTGCAGAACCGTGTACTTTGCGAAGTAACAAAGGATAATTATAAAGTAATCGCGTTTCATCCATCCTGAAACGCTCCTGCTGCCTGGGTTAGCCAGCAGGATAAAATACAAATAAAATACTTCCAGTGGAAACGGGATGTTCCTGGCTCGCCTTCCATCTGAGCCTCATTTTTCTCCGGAGTTATCTAGGAAGGGCACGTATTTATGTTGGAATTCAGCGCTGATGAACCCAAACAAACCCTTGGCTGCTTTCTGGTGCTGTTTTGGCTTTCCTGAGGGCCGTTCTCCAGCACCGAGACCATGTCAGGGTTCCTCAGTGCTGATCCACCATGGCTGTGTTTGATTATCTTATCTCTCAGAGGTTTGTTCTGGGTGTTGCTGAGCCCAAACAACCAGAACATTGTTGCTGCTGGCTGTGGCTCTGCCCACTCTCATCGGTGGCTGTGCAGCAGAATAATTCAAAAGGTTGATTTCTGAAAGGCGGCTCTGGCTGGCGTAGGATGAAGCCATAGGCAACTCTGTTCTCTGTCTGGTTCTTTCATTTCTGGCTTTCAAAGGCTTAAATAAAACTTGGAGTTGAATGTTAGGGTGGGATTTGGTAAGTGGAGGCTTGTTCCTTAGGCCTGAGCAGTTCTGTGGGTGCCACTTCTGCACTGATGTGGAGTCTGTGAACGAGGAGGTGCCTCCTGCCTCTAATTTGGATGAGTCTTTATGGCTCTTCTCTGTAGTTTATTACCCAGACCCCCTCAGTGCCATTCCTTGCTTTGTGCTGTCAGCAGTTCATCAGTCACTGTCGTGTGATGGCTGTGCTGCAGCAGTGCCAGGGCCGAGCCTTGATCCCTCTGAGGATGGGAGGTCAGGCCCAATGCAAGCCAGGCCCCTCTGTCCTGCCAGCTGAATCCTAACGTTGTTCTCACATCCCCTCCACCAACCTCATTTTCATCAGAGATCCGGTGTTTGCAACCTGGTTTGTGTGATTTATTGTGGGCTCTGGCACTCTTGGAAGGGTTTATCAGCCTCTGGCTAATAAATTTGCTGCTGTGGTCCAAGAATTTCTTGTACCACCTTTGTAAGGTGACAGCTCTGACACGTGGCTCTAGGAAGGCTCTGAGTGAGTTTCTTGTGTCTGTTATTAGCTATTACCTGTGATAAATTATTGGACTAATCTCAGCTGACTACTTAGTACTTGAGAATTGCTCTGCTCCTCTCTTCAGAAGTTCCAATCACGAGGAGCTCTGGAAAAGGGAGAGGACAGCAGTGCTCCAATCTGTCCCTCTGAGCAAGGACTACAAAGACAGATGGGGAGCAGGTGAACCAGCAAGAAATCATTAAACTAAACTCATCCTCCCAGATCTCTCCTGCTAAGCCATCCAAGTGTGAGATGAAGCACGAGGTGTGCTGGCAGTCCTCAGCCTCCCTCTTTCTCCTGTTCCGGCATTTGGACTGAGACAAAGCCAGTTTCCAAACAGATGTTCCTCCTGCTCCCTAAATCCATTCTCACAGTGCAGAACAGGAGCGATGCAGGATAACTCTTGGCCCGTGTTTACATTTTTTTCTTCCCTTCTTTCCTTCCTTCAGTTCTCCCATCTGCTGCTGCTGTGTTTTGGGCCCCTGAGCCATCCATGTGTCAGAAGCAATTCACACCTTGTGGGTGCTGGGGGGAGAGGCAGCTCAGCTGCTGGGCCTGGAGCAGGAGAGGGAATTGAACCTCTGAGGGAACCTGGGACGGGGCTGTTCCCTTCTGATGGGAAGGACTCCTTTTGTCTCTTACAGATGTGGTGGTTGTGAGGCTGATCTTCACTTTTTGTCTCTGAGAATGCTTTGGAGACGTTCCCGTGGCTGAACGGGAGCTCTTCAGCTGTCCAGCCTGGGCTGCTGGAATCGGAGCCTCCCACAGAACCCCAGCTCTGGTGCATCCTGATTCCCACCCCACACAGGGACTGTCAGGGTGTTCCTGCTCTGGGCAGGGAAGGCTTTACTGCCCTGCCTCGGGATGGCTCCGTGGCAGATTCACACACAGCTACTCTGGAGCCTGTTTAGTCCTTCTCTTCCAAGCCCACCGAGGATTCCTGCCACGCTCCCACATCCAAGGCTCGGGAGTACAAAGTCTCCTATCTTCTCTTGTTTGTTTCTTTTCATTATTGATCTGTTTGACGTTTGTCCCACAGGCTGTCAAACAGACAGGCCCAATACGTTCTAGAGACTTTTTCTTTTTTTTATTTTCCTTGAAAAAGAAAAGCAAAATGTTTCCACACCTTTTCCTTTCCTTCTCTCTCCTTGCAGCATTTTGGGTTACTTATGGCTACAGCTCCTTCTGAGCATCCCCTTGGGCTGTGGCTCTCCAGAAATGAGAATCCTGTGCAGATGGTATCTATAAGGGAAGGGAAAAAGCCTTCCCTTGTCATAATGCAGGTCTGTAAAAACAATCCTGCTTCCTGTTTGTGCTTCCATCCACCTTCCCATTCAGCGTGGGGGGATTTCGGGGAGGAGCTGATGGATTCTGGCCTGGCTGTTCAGCTGTTGCCCATCATTCACCTGGAATGCTGGGCCCTTTCAAGGAGGATTTGTAGTCTCTGTGTAATTAGGGATTTACGAGGCCCGTGTGCTGTACATGCTTGGAGGGAAGTAGCTGAAATGGAAGAGCCCTCAAGGCAGCCTGCAGGAATGAGACAGTGCCCAAAATCTTGAGAGCTCAGGGAATTTCCTGCGTGGTTTGTGCTGCAGGCACAAAACCCAGGAGGGGACTTGGAGGTGACATTTGAAGGAGCATCATTACTAGGGAAGTAGTTTCTTCCCTTAAAGCATGCTGGAATGCAATAGCAGTCACTGAGAAAAGCCAGACTGTCCAGCCTGGAGTGAAAAGGACTCGAAAAAATGCAAATAGCAGCGTCACCAATGTGTGCTGGTGGATTTCTGGTCCTGCTGCTGTCCTGTGTGCCTGCAGCCCTGGCAGCAGCTCAGGAGTTGTTGTGTTTGACAGACATCTCCTAATACACACCAGTGTGTGTTGGGAAGTGAACTGGGACACTGGGGTGTAAAATCCCAGCCCCTTTTTAAAGGACCTTAAATTTCTTCCCTGATTTCCTCATGCTTACAGACGTTGCTCAAAGAGCTTCTTCTGCCTTCTGTGGTGACAGCAAGGGAGATCAGAACTATTCCTTTGGTTTCAAGCTCATCTTTCTTGAAGTGTCACCTCTTCAGTTTTTAGTCCTTCCTGTACCCCGCTGTTCATTTCTCCGAGTTTGCTGCCGCAGCGTCTTCACTTTGGTCTCCCTCACACAAGCCCCAGTCAGACCTGCCCAGCCCTGCCACACCGAGCCCAATCCTTTGTGCAGCGTGCCAGGATGACCTGTGGAGTGTCCATCTAGGGAAGAACTCACCCCTCTGATGTAACAGGGGCAGCTCCCCTGGCTGGGGCTGCCGGGTGCAAACCGGACATCAGGGGTTGCCTTTTCCTGCCAGCTCCCCAAACCTGGTGACAGCAGCGCCTGAGGGGCTGTGGGAGGTGACAGGCTTAGGACAGAAGGAATATTTATGGTGTTTGTTGCTGGTGTGGCTGTGCAGCGCCAGCCTGGCCGTGCTCTGGAATATCCTGAGCCTGATCAGCTCCAGGGGCTCGCAGGGAACGTGAAGCTGACCTGTCAGGGTGGCCGGGAACACAAATTCCTTTTATTCCTATCGGAATTTTCCCCCAGCTTTGATTCTGGGAAGCGAAGGAGCCGAGGCTGCAGCTCCCCTCATCTCTCCACTAAATCACTCGGTGCTTTGGTCTAGACTTGCAAATTTGTTCTCAGACCGTTGTCAGCCTCTTCCAGGCCAGCATCTCGTTACAGAGCCAACTGCAGAACCAACTGCTCTTGCTGACATGTTTCCTGATTTAGCTGCAGCTGGGTCCAGCTGGGGTTTAATGCCTCAGATAGCCCTAGAAGGGTTTTATTTTTTTCCCCCCTCTTGACACGGTTAAATCTCGTTGCATTAGGAATTTAATTAGGTGTTAGTTTAATTGTGCTTTGAGCTGTTTTCTCCCATTCAGCTTTCCTAGCAGGGACAGAGTCAGGGAGACTCTTGAGTTCTATTTCTGTCCTCGCCACTAACACTGACAACCTTGGACTGCTCCGTGCTGGGCTTTTTTCTGTCCCCCCTGTGCAAATCAGGCTTCCAGTCCTGCTTTTGCCCTGACTGTGGTGGGCAGGGAGTGCTTGGCTCTGCAGGTCTGGAGAACTCACCATTACCCAGCTGCACTGGCTGGCTGGGAACAGCAAGGAGAGCTTCAAACTTATTTTTTTACATTGGAACTTGCTGGAAGGTGATCTCTTCTGACTTCCTAAAGAATTCCCCCGTTGTTCCAGCGATGGAGATCAGTTTTCTGAGCAATGTCTTTGGCTGTTGTGCAAGAGAAGTGAGCTGTGATGGCAGCTGATGGCAGAAAAATCCACCCATGCAGGTGTGAGAAGGAGCTGCCAGGAGCTTGCCAGAAAAAAGCTGAAGCAAAGCCCCACTCACCTGTTTGTGGAATTGCTCTGTTATGTTTACTTCCAGATAAAGCTGCCTGTAGCAGGCAATTCCCAGCCTCTATCTGCCATCTCCCACTGAACTATCAGCTGTGTTTGCAGGCAGGAGCTGACAGAGATGGAGATTTTGGGTTAGAATCCTCCAGGAAGAGCTGGAGCACCAGGGAGGAGTTCTGTGCCCAGGCTGCTGCTTTAGGTGTGGAAAATGAGCCTTTATCTTGTGTTGAAGGAAAACTTGAGTAGAACAGTGGCAGGTGGCACAGAGGTGAGGCTTTCCTGAGCTTTGGGTGTCATTCCAAAGGGTGTGTTTGGAGAAATCTGCTTTTGAGGGAGTTGCTTCATGACAGGAATCAGCCCTGTGCTGTCTGGGAGGCCAGTCAGCCTGGAAAGGGTGAAATCCCAGTGCTCCAGGGACACCTTCCACTATCCCAAGATGCTCCAAGCCCTGTCCAGCCTGGCCTTGGACACTTCCAGGGATCCAGGGGCAGCCACAGCTTCTCTGGGCACCCTGATGGACCGAGTGAGCTCAGGCTCAATGCACTTCAGATACTTCTTTATCCAGTGCACTCTGGATATTTTCACCATGCTCTGAGAGGAAAGGGCTGAGGCTGTGTTGCAGACAGAGGAGCCAAGGCCCAGAGCAGTAGAAGCTGCCCAGAGGATGTGTCAGAGTCATCAGTGGAAAGCAGAGAGGAAATAGCTGGAGTTGGAGCCGGGATTGTGCTCTCTTGGCTTTCCTTTGGGAGTGACAGGCTCAGGTTTTACCCCTTTGCCATCAGTTAAAAGGATGAGTTTGATTTAAAGTGGAAGAAGAGAGGGGGTGTTGGATTAACACGTCCCAAGGTGAGGCTCTCGTGGTTGGCAGCCGTGTGAAGGCCGATTAAATGGAAAGCTCTGCAATTCCCTGAGTGTTTCATTCCAGGCAGGAGCTAACATGGCTGCTGGAAAACAGGCAGGTTAGCCAGCATGTCTTTAAATTGCTCGAGTTCCTGTTGGGATCTATTGGATTTACTGTAATCTTTAATTATAAAGTGTAATTACTTTAGGATGGATTATCAATGTTGGTGTCCGTCCCTGGGAGTTGCTTGGTAACATCCCTGGAGCTGCAGCTCCTCCTGCTCTGCACTTCCAGGCTTTTAAACCCAGCCAGTGGCAGCCTCTGGATATCAGTGTCTGCCTAAATGGAACATCTCCATCCACTGGAGTGAGCACACAGCCTTTTTGTTATCAATTTGCTGTTACATAAAAGCATTACCGCGGACACTGGCCCAGAGAAGTAACCTGAGAAGTTGCTCAGCTTTCTATTAAAGGTTTTCAGATGAATTCCAGCCTTTTTATAGCATTCTGCCCTGCTGCTTGCATGGGTATTTATATCTCCATGTGATAATACTAAAGGCAGCAACACAAAATAAACATGATGCTGTTTCATTACCTTTTCTGCAGATCCTGAATTATACAGGTTTATGCAAGTCTGATAAGGGAAAACTACATCCATTATTCCAAACAGAAATGAGTTATCCCAGTGTGTTCTTCCTACAAGACTGACAGTTCCTCTTTTTCTCTGCCTCTTGTCATCTGGCAGATTATATTTTATACAGCAGGGGAAAATAAATGGCATTATTGCAGCTTAAAAACCCAAACTGGGACAGGGCTACCGTGGGGCAGCAAGGAGGTTAAAGGTGGGAAAGAACAGGTCCTACTTTTGAAACCGATAGGACAAATAATCTGCTTCCAGCTGCAGGAAAAGGAAGAGAAGTGGGGGAAAAAACAAGTTAGGAATACAATGGGGAAAGAAATATTTAAAATTACACTCACCCCCCCTTCTTTCTTCTTTCTTCTTTCTTCCTTCTTCCTTTTTTTTTTTTTTAAACCCAAACTGGAAATTTCTTTGATACTTTATAGTTAAATATTTGAAGGGCAGTTGAAGGAAGGAGGCTAAAGAGCCACAGAAGTGGTTATCTTTTGAAGATAATGGCTTTGTGTAATGTTCCTTGGAAGTGCTTGAAAGGGGCTGATTGGTTGGTATATTTAGATTTCATCTTTTAAGCATTTACTAATTATCCCAGTCTAGATGGATAAAACTAATCAAATAGCTGTTTGGGAATGCTCTGCATTTGGAAATCTTCCCTGTTAACAAAAGGAGGGCAAGTGATGGTGGAGGGGAGCTTTTTCTTCTTTTTTTCCCCCCTCTCATCTCTCTGCCTTTTGCAAGGCCGTAAACCCAGAGATCTGGAGTGGTTCAGTTATTAAATGTGCTAAAGATTTGCTAATCTCTTCAAAGTGAAAAAGCTTCCTTGGTCAAGTTTTCATCCCAAGACCCGTTCCATCATTACCTGGATCACAGCATCCTCTGAATGCTTTTTGTTCTGCTGCTGCCTCTGTGAAACACAGGTGGGCTCGAAAGGCAGGTCCTTTTTGGGTTTGGATGGAGCAAAGCACGAGAAAAGATGAGGGTCTAAATGGTGAAAATGACAGTGCAGGTTTTCAGATTTCAGTTTTGTTATTCCTAGTTGATTTTAATATGGAATTGTCTGGCTGGGCAGCTGAAACTCTCTGAAGTAACAAGTGACCTACAGGTTAAAAAAAAGAAAGAGCAATCTGACAAATTAAGTTATAAATTTGGAAGTCTCTGCTATAACTCAGTTGAGACCTGGAGTGATTAGAATACCAGGGCCAAATAGATAATTATCTATTAGGTGGCAGATGGCTCACTGGTGAGAACAAAATCTAAAATTATGGATCTATTTCCATAATTTTTGTGGTTCTGGTGCCATTTTTCAAATGTGAAACGGCACAACGTTAACGCTGATGTATTGTGATGTGTCAGGACTGGAATGGCATAAAATATTCACTTCTAATCCTGGTGTCTCATCAGAAATGTGCCTGGAACACCTCACCACACACATTCCCCTCCCTCCTGCCTCTCGGCTCCATCCCTTCCCTTCCAGCCTGGAATCTGGGATCTCTGCTCACAGGAAGCTGCTGTCAATGTGGAGTCCCCACTTTTAGGACCTTGCTGAGTCCCTTCAGTGGTTTAGAAGCTGAGGTGCTAAATTTGGACTGGAGAGGCAGCTGCAGGGAGCCAGAACGGGCAGAGTGGTGCAGATGCTTTTTTGGCTCTTTAGCTTTTTCCAGTTGCTGCTTTTTGGAGCCGTCAGTGGAGAGAGGAAAGCTCTGGGATGCTGGGAGATGCAAAGCTGCCACATTCTGCATCCTGCCTCCCAAATATCCAGGGTTTAAAGGCAGCCAGCACAGTGTGCTTCACCTGAAGGGAAGCTGGCAGCTCGATGAGGCAGCACTTCCAGTCCCATCCATCCCCTGCCGCCCTGATGATCAGCTCAGGACTGAACAGAGAGGCAGAGTTTGAGACAGGAATCTTTTGGTGGGGGAACTTCTCGCAGGAGCGTGACAGAGGCGGCTGAGATGGCTGAATAGGCAGATGAGGAACTGCACGTGTTTGCTCCACCAGCACTCGGAGCCCTGGGTGAAGTGGGGCACTGTGGGAGCCTGGCAGGCCTCAGGCCCTCTCTCCTTGCGTGAGGAGACAGGAGAAGGGGAGATTTCCCCTGTAGGAGATGTGGCTGTTGGAGGCTGAAGGGAAACAAACCCCTGGGCAGTTTTCCATCACCTCCCTGGGATGGAGGTGTCTGCAGACTCTGGATCCCAGGGATCTGTGCCAGCGTGCCAGAGATGGCTCGGTTCACTCTGGACCTTCTGGAATGGAGGGGTTAAAGAAGTTGAGGGAAGGAAACAACTTTAAATGTCATGCTCAGCTTAAAATGAGGCTGATTGAGAATTACAGCGTTAGGAGTTTAGGGAACAAAACAGAATCATTTCCACATCCTCTGCATGTCCAGGCTCCCTGTGTGCCAGAAGGGTGGGTCCTCCTTCCTCAGCTCTGATTGAGAAGAGAAATGAGCCCAGGAGGTGCCTGGCTGTTTCCTTTTGGTGCAGGAGCCCTGCTGCTCGCCGTGGGAACGCTCTCCTTATGGAAAACACCATCCTTCCTGCTGGGAGCTTCAGGACCAAGCTCTGACACATAAAAGCCTTTGCTCTGCGTTGTCCAGAGAGAGGCCAGAGCGCCTCAAAGATTCACCCTGTTATGTTCATGAAGAATGAGAACTTCCCATTTAGAATCTGCTGCCACTGGGAAAAAACCCCAGAGATTTGGCAAAAATAAAGTGAACACCCTGAGGCATATGACTGGGACATGTTTGAGTGCATTTTGTGGAGGGTTTCTTCCCCCACCCCGGGTCATTATTTAGTTCCCTCAGAGCAGAGCTCTCCACTGACTTATTCATCCCACACAGAGTGTTTAAACCCCAAATTGACTTTATTTGTTCGTCCAGCATTCCATCTCCTGGTGGTGTTGGAGCCCGAATGTTATCAATCAGTTCAGCAAATGTTTATCCTCCTCCATATGAACAGCTCCAGGAAACTTTACTTTGGAAGCTTGATGTTAAAAAAAGGAGGGGGGAATCTGGGGATGTGGCTTTTTGCTAATTAAGGAGGATACTGCCAGGGGCTTGTGATGTTGGGTTTGTGAAACACACGGCTGGAGGGGAAGAGTAAGAACTGAGATGACAGGAGGAATTTCAGACCAAAGTAACCTGCAGATTCTGATCCTGAAATAAGAGCAGCAAATGCTGCCACAGACACGAGACGGGAGCGCTCTGCGGAGGAAGGATTTGGTTTAAACTGTCATTTTCCCTCAAAAGTCTGGTCTGAGGGAAGTGTTTCAGACTTCTCTTATCTTCGTTGAGCTTGGTGGAGAACATTGTTGATTCTCTGAAGCCCCATCTTCCCCTTAGTTATCTTTTTTTTCCAGAGATTGAATCAAAGGATGCTCAGATCAGTGCGATGCTGAGGTGGAACTGCTCAGAGCCAGGCTGGGGGGGGTTGGAAAAGGCAGCTTTAGTTAAGGCATTTCTTAGAAGCTGACAAGTCCCAGTCTCTCCCAGATGAAGAAAGGACACTTGTAGGTTTGATTTCTCCTCCCAGCTGGAGCCAGAAGGGCAGGAGGACAGAAGCAGCTGCGCTGGGATGTGTGTGTGTGTTGGAACTTGCACAAGCAATGCCTCGCAGCCCTCAGGGGAAGGTCAGTGTGCTGGGTCCGGGCAGGACGGTTCAAACATCCCAAAAGGAATTGTTTGAGTTGGAAGGGGTTGCTCAGAAATCACCCGGCCCATGCACAGAGCTCTCCGAAGAAAGCGCTGTGGAGTTTTGATAGAAGATAACAAAATGTCATGGATTTGGCCTTTGTGAATGTATTCTGTTAATTAATAGAATGAAAACCTCTGTGCAGTCCTTAGGGCCAGTTTCTCCCTGTACTCAGGGACAGATCAGCTTTGGCCTTAAAATTTTAGCCCATTTTAACAACCATTCTGAAATAGTGATGCTCCCTGAAAAAGGTTGGAAGTTCAGAGATGGAGACAGCTTCCTGCAATTCCCACTTGGTTTGCAGGGCCAAGGGGAAAAGTGGGTTTTTGGTGTGAGACGTGCCAGGTTCCTCACCGGAAATGATGAGTTGGAGACTTCATCCAACCTCTGGATGCAGCCCCACTCCTTGCGAATGAAGATTTTATAATTAACAGACCACGGGGTTTAGCAGTGAGTGGGAAACTCCCATCGATTCCCAGAGCTCAGGTTGGAAATTTCTCAGTTCTGTTAACTGTTTCCATTCCCTTCTCCCCTCCCAGATGATGAAGTTTGCCTGGGATAACTACAAGCAGTATGCCCTGGGGAAGAACGAGCTGCGCCCGCTGTCGAAGAACGGCCACATCGGGAACATGTTTGGTGAGTTGGGCTCGGTTTACTGCGATTTCACTTGTTTTGAGGTTTTGAAGGTCCCGTGTCCAGGGCAGCTCCTCTCTCTGCAGAGCAGTCAGGTGTCTGTCACAGCTTTGATCTCGTCCCTCTTGCTGCTGGTGTGAAGCAAGGCTCTGAATCCGTGTCCTGGAGGTGACCAGGGCTGGGAATCTCAGCCCTTCAGGCAGCTCCCAGTGCCAGCCTGGGTCACCTCTCAGTGCAGAGCCAGCACAGAGTGCTTGGGAGCAGGGCTAAAATGAAAGTGTCTTTATTAAAACATGAAGCCAGCCCAGAACTGACAATGGTGCTATTTGTCTGAGCTTGTAGGCTGCAGGACCTGACCAAATTGAGCATTTTCTCTCTCGTTTCTCCACTGTTGAGCAAGATGTGAATTCCATGAAATATTGAGTGAATCAATATTAAAAGCTCTTTATACTGCGTGCTAACTGGCTTGTATAATTCTGCTCTTTAGCAGATTACCTTTTTTTATGTGAGCCACTTTCAGTGCTATTCCCCTGCTCGTTCTGGTGGGATACTTGTTGTGTTTTGGGGGTATTTGTTGACTTTGGGGGATATAAATTGTCTTTTTGCTCCTCTGCACTCAGAGCATTTCTCTGCTCTGCTCCCTGAGCCCCTGCCTGTGCCATGGGGAGCCCAGCACAATCTGCTTCAGCAGCCCTTCCCTTCCCATCCCCGGGGAATTCCTGCTGTGCAGAGGGCTCTGGGCTCCTTTCCAAGGGATCTGTTGTGCAGAGATTATCTCCTGGAGTTCCTCACCCAGATCAGGGCACAGCAGAGTTCCTCAGTGAGCAAATTACCCGTGAGCTGCTTTCCTCAGCGCAGAGGATGGGGCTGAGGGCCTGGAGAATGCTCCCATCCTGGTTTGCACCCTGTAAGTGTCCAGGTCCTTCTCCACATCAGCTCCAGGACCTGGGGGGGAACTTTCAGAGTGGGGAGATCTGCTTTGTGTGGACCCCAACCCTAATCCTGCTCAGCTTTGGGGGCTGAGATGTGGGAAAGGGAAGGTGTGAAGGGGGAAATGGCATCAGATGTCTCTGACACCGTCAGCCTGGAGAAGAGAAGCTTTGGGGTGACCTAATTATGGCCTTCCAGGACCTGAAGGGCAGGACAAGAAAGATGGAGAAAAACCATTTACAAGGGTCTGGAGTGACAGGGATGGCTTCAAACTGACAGAGGGCAGGGTTAGATGGGATGTTAGGAAAAAGTTCTTTGCTGTGAGGGTGGTGAGGCCACATCTGACCCACAGCTGGCTGTGCAATGCTGGGCTGCAAGGAAGCCCCTTAACCACTGTGGAGTGCCAGGGAAGCAGGTTTGGGATGGTCACAGGCTGGGTCTGACCAGCCACTGCCCCTGCCCAGCCCCACTCTGCCAGGAGCCCTGATTTGGGCAGGTTTGGTCTTTGCTTTGCTCTTTCAACCCCCTCCAGCAGCAGCCAGGTTCTTTACTTGAGAATTTGCATGGAGTTCAGCAGCAAGTTGAAGTATTTTGCAGCTCTTCCACTCTGGCAGGCTTGTCAAAATTCCTCAAGGAGTGTGCCAGTAAACAGACAAAAATATTGAAAGCTTTAAAATGCATTTATCATGCTAAAACAATTGACAGTACTTATGCTTGTTTGTAGTGTGCCTGTGAGCACTCTCAAGGAAAATGCTTTGGAGCACGAGGATTTGCAGACAAATGCAGAAAAGCAGCTACATGGTACATTTCAGCCTTTTAATAGGCTTTTCCTCCTTCTAACTGTGCCTGCTAAAGGAGGGCAGCATTAGGCAATCCCTTGTTGCAGCCCTCTGTCCCTCTTGCCCTGAGAGACTTTGAGAAACGAGGGCAGGGCTCTGTGGCCCTGCATTGCTGCCCATTCCCCCTCCTGCCACATCAAGTGTCTTTTTATTCCAAACTCCAGATGGAAAGGAGGCAAACCGAGTGCTCTCCAGGCTGGAAATGTCAATATTAAGCTGAGATTTCTCTGCAGCTGCTTCCATGTGGGAGGGGAGGAACCTCTTAGGGGCTATTTTCGAGTGTGTTTGTGTGCATGGGAAGCAATCAGCTTCCTGAAGGGTGATACATTTTGCTGTTGTGGATGTGCTGCTGCTCACTTGGAGCCTTCAGTTTGGTGGCCTCAGCCTGGGGGGAGCTGCTCTGGATCAAATATTCCCTCTAATGCAAGGAGAAATAAAAATGAACTCTGAATTCTGCTCCTGCAGAGTGTCCTGCTTCTCCTGACAGCCAGGAGAGAGCATCCCTCCCCATTTTCCTGCCCAGGTAGGAAAACTCTTGGATCCCCAACCCAGTTAATCTCTCCAGAGATCCAACTTGGCCACTTCCCAAGTGTTTTCCAGCTGCTCCACAGGCAGCATTCCCACTCTCCTGGACTTTGATCTGGTGACTTGGTCTCGCATTGCTGCTTGTGCTCGACGTTCTCCAGCTCCTGTTTCTACGGCATCGCTTTCATCCAGGCTCTCCCACGTTTCTGGACAGAGTTTATTTGCACAGAACTCCTGTGATTGCTGTCACTTACAATCACTGCAGCTCGAGAGCCCTTTCCTTAAACCCACAAGCTGTGTTCCTTTCATCAGCATTAATTATTCATCAGTGGTGCTTGTGACAAGATGTGCCACGCTAACCAGCCCGGCCCGTGCCCTCCAGTGGAGTAAACATGGGTTAGACTTTCAGATGCGTGATCATTTCCCTGGAAATGATGCCATGGGAGTGGGCAGAGCGCTCCACGAGGGTGGAGGGATGATCTCTGCTGGAACAAACCCCGCATCACGAGGTTCCAGGGGCTCCAAATGGTCCTAAAGGCTGCACAGCTGGGGGGGGTTCAGGGGTGCCTGCAAGATTTCTCTGTGTAACTCCAGGAAAAGCTGCAGAATGCCAGGCACTGTTCAAATCAGGCCCCAAACGCGCTGATTTAGGAAGGTTGAAGGAAAATGGCACAGCTGAGCTTGTGGCTGAGGGTGAGGCTGGGGATCTGCAGGTACAAATTCTGCTCCCAGTGCTGATGCAGTTATTTTAACCCTTCTCAACCACCTCAGCACTCCTGCCTTTGGTGCTGTAAGCGTGAAATTCACTGATGTTTGCAGATGGTGTTGGCTGGGGAGGGCAGCAGCTCTGTGTGTCACAGCCTCTGAGACTCACCTGTCACCGTGAGCTCCAGAGCACTGGATTATTATTCTGCCCGCTCCCCAGCTCTGTCAGAGCCACTTATTTTTCTGACAAAATGTTTTTAAAATCCTGTTAGCTTTACAGAGCTTCTGTAGCTACGGGAGAGCGAGCTGGCATCTCGTTCTGCTCGTGCATCAGCTGAATTGTCAGTTACATTTTGATTGCACAGTCTTTTAACAATGATAAGGTGAGAAGCCTGATTTTCAGATATCTCTTGAAGTGTGCAGTGCTGGCAGCAGAAGAATCCTTCTTTGACTTATAACCTGAGGCAATTTGCTCTGAAATCAGTGACAGCAAGTAAATACGGAACCTTGCTGTGCTGTTAGGCGTCCTTCACCACCTAAATGCACGTTGGTATATTAATTTCAGTTTAAAAATAGCAATCCTTAACCAGGTTTCTCCCCTTTTTTTCCTCTTTCCCCACTTGAAATCATGCCTGAAATCATGAATTGCCTCGTCGCAGCCATTGCTCCTCTCAGCATATGCTGAATTTCTGCAGCATGGTGAGGCTGGGTAGCTTTAGCTGATGTGAATCCATGTGACAACTGTCACAGCCAGGACACTGCCAGGTCACCGGGACCGGGTGGCAGAGCTCTGCCAGCAGCTGGATTGAAAGGACACGAGGTGTTTACACCTCATCCTGCAGCAGGGCCCTCGTGTTGCTCCACGTTTGATTGCCTGGTGACAGGGCACAGGATGGAGAAATTCCTGGAAAAATCGGTGGCTGCCTGGGCTGTGTTTGTGTGCCGGGCTCAGACTTTGGCCTGAGCTGTTTGTTTTGAAGACAGGAGGCCGCTGGCCTCAGCTGCCTGGAAATGGGGCTGGTTTTGGCTCTCCAGGATGAAAAAAGGGGATGAAGTGGCTGGGGAAGAAAAGCAGTGACCGCAGGAGCGGATCCAGAGATGCCTCTGGAAAGGACCAAACTGATTGTCCTGAGGTCCAGAACCTTCAGGTTTCTTCTGCCTCGCAAATCCCACCAGACTTTGTCACTGCCCTGTGGCACCGTGGCCTGCCAGGCTCAGATCTGGATGGAGATTCCAGCAATCCCACTGGAAATTCCAGGAACCCCCATTGGATCTGGGGACTCCGGACAGCACAGCTTGGCCTGGGCCTGTCCTGAGCAGCAAACTGGACGAGCTCCACGTTATCTCCATGCGACCCCATTAATCATCCCAGCTTCCTCACGAGCTTCCTGAACTTTCCACTGACCCCAAACAGAGTTTGGAGCTTAATGAGGCCTAGAAGTAGGAGAGAGTGTCTTGGGATTTGTCAGAAGTGCTTCGCACAGCAAAACGGGGGAGGAGGAAACAAAACAAGAAATAGAAAAACAGCCATTAGAGTAGCAAATGGAAGAAGGAAAAGGGAGAAAATTGCCTTGAGCTGTGAGTGGAGAGGGTTCTGCTGGGCCTCTTTGGGCTGCCGAGGAGAGGAACAGGCAGAGATGTGGAGGAAGCCACACGTGAGCAGCCCCGTGGCCGAGCACACAGGGAACAATCAGGCTGGAGCTATTTTTTATCCTTTTTTCAGGCTCTGGGTGTGTTTTAAAATACAGCGAGCTCGTCTTCAGGATTTTTTCCTTCTTTTCTTTTAATATTTTCTTTAAGCACCCCATTATGGATGTTGCCTGTGCTTCATTCTGGACACTAATTATGCGGAAATAATTGTCGAATCTTCAGAGATATTGAGCGTGTGATTAAAAGGCAGCCAGCTGAGAGTGGGTGGAGTTGGACTGCTCACAGATCCAGCTCTGGATTAGGAGGCTTTGGTGGCAACTCCACAGCAAAAGCTGAGTTGGAGGCTTGGCACTTCCAGCTGGTTTGAACAAACATCCGGCACCCGCTCCAGGGACCTGGGCACGGCTGTGTCAGCTTGGGAATCACACGAAATGTGCTGCTGGATGGGGCTTGGAGCAGCCTGGGAGGGTGGGAGGTGTCCCTGCCCATGGCAGGGGGTGGGACGGGATGGGCTTTAAGGTCCCCTCCCACCAAACCAGTCTGGGAGTCCGTAGGAAGGTAAATGATTGGAAATATCTTGAGATTCCTGAGTTTCTTACCTTTATCCCTCTGTATTTTAGCTTTCCCTTGTTTATTTAGAGGAGATGGAAACTGTACAGCAAAAAAAAAAAAAACCTGCTTACTTTGGTTTTAATTCACTTGGTTTCCACTCTTGAAACTTCTGAAGAGATAAAGCAGGTTCCAAGCTGGCTTTGCTGTGTTGGATCTCACATTTAGAACTTAACTGCTTTATCACATCATTTTGTGCTGCTGCTGAGGTTTCTTTCCACCCTCATTATGTATCTCATTGGATATTCATCTGGATTAGTGTTAGATTCTGACATTTTTCTATTCACCTCCAGGAGATCATATATCAAATGGGTCCTGCTACAGAATTTCTTCCTCTGTAATTTCTCCAGGTGCTTGTTTCTGATTTTTTTTTTTTCATCTCTGCTGCCTTTTCGAGGGAGAGAAGTCCCTTATCTCCCTTAATCAGTGGGTTTAACTTCCTCCCACAGGACATCAACTTTCAGATTTGTCACTGCTGCCAGGGCTGGCTCTGTGTGCTCAGAATGTTGTGGTAAGCATTTGTCACTCGAAGACCTTTATGCTTTCAGAACATACTTCCTTTTAGCCTCCCAGGATTGTTCCTGTCTCTAGAGAGGATTTTTTGGAAGTTCAAGGAAATCCCTTAGCCTTTGCTTGAGGCAGCAGTGTGAAACACGGGGAGGATTTTTTTAGGGCTGACTAAATCTGTTCATCCTTCTTCTGATGTTCTATTCTCAACACCACTTCTGCACCCTAACACACTTTATATGCAGCTCCCAAAAGGTGGGGGGGAAAAAAGAGAAAAAGCTTAGTGCAGGAAAATGAAAGCGTTTCAAGAGAAAGTTCTAAAGGCAGAGGTTGTTTCCCACTAATTTCAATATACCCAGAATTTACCTCTCAGGTACAAACACAGGATTAAGAACACCTGAGTTATTCCTGTTGCTCTCCACAGTGCTTTTATCTGAACACAGGATTGCACTGGGATCGTTTCCTCACAGAGCTGGGGGGTGGGAAAGCACAAACTGTGTGAGTTCTGAAGTGGGGGATCACAGCATTCCGGGGATGGGCTTACAGCAGCCTTGATTGCTCCGTTTCATCTCCGTTTCCAAGCTCCAGTGTGCGCTGTGTTCTGCCAGGAAGAGAGGGAATTCGGGAACAAAGAAACTGAGGATCAAGGTTTGCCCGTGCACGGGTGCAGAGCTTTCATGGACTTCTCCTTCAGGCAGCTGGAAGTGGAAGTCGCCTTCAGGCATTAAAATTAACACCTCTTGCCTCGGCTAGAACATTCCTTCTCTCTTGGCAGGCTCCATCCTGGTTGCTGTGGGAACCAGCATTTTTAATTTCCTGACTTGTGTGTACATCCCAAATTGTAGCTGTGATGTTCTCTGTCACTAAGGTAGCTCTGGGAAAGGTTTGCAGGGAGTGGAGCCATCAGAAAGCGTTTTATGGAGCACTTCCTTCCCTCGGGACCACTCTGCTGCATCTGCAGGGGGCATCTTCGGGAGGCTTTTTGGAGACCTGCAATTCCCACTCGTCTCAGGAAGCAACAAAACACAAAAGTAGCAGCGAGGGGTCATTTAGTCCTTCCCTTCCCGAGGCTGGAAAGTCCTGGCAGGCAATTCTGCTCCAGTGCTTTCCAGCTTTAAAGCTTGTCCGGGTGCCTGAGCCTGCTCTCCTGCAGAGAGTTGAGCTGTGACTCCTTGGCCTTTCCCTGGGGATGTGCAGAGTGCTTTTACCCTCCCGTTCTTTGCAGCATCTCCTCGTGTCTTTGCAAAACGTTGTCAAGTTTTTCTCAAGGCTGAGCAGCCCCAGACCTTCCCAGCTTTAATTGCAGGTCCCATTCCTCCTGCCGAGCCCTCACTTCCCCCTGGAATCTCCAGATGCTGCTGGAAGGAGACTCTGTGCCCTGGCCTGGAGAGCAGGGCCCTTTCTTGTGTGTGGGACATTATTGCTCATCCTGGAGTGGGCTTTGCTCCTTTTTCCAGCATTCCAGCGTCGTTGGTTTGAGCTGGAAATCGTTGGTTTGAGCTGGAAATCGTTGGCTTGAGCTGGAAATCGTTGGTTTGAGCTGCATTTCCGAGGGCTGCAGCCTGGGTATGGCTTTCACAGAGTGCTGCCTCACCATTTATTCCTTCTGCTTCATGGTTCGTTGTGCTTCCCCCGGGGCGGAACGCGCCGCGTGGCCCTTATTGAATTGCATCCCACTTGTTTCTGACTATTTTCCCAATTTGCTGAGATTATTTTGATATCTAATCCTGTCAAGCAGCATACTGGAGAGCATTTGGAGGCTTTCAGCTGGGGTCTTGTTGGTGTGACTTTAACAATATGGGAGAGAAAGGGAAGAACACGGACAGATGGTCCCAAGTGATGGAGTTACCGTGGCTTAATGTGTTTGTGCTCATGATAATGGACCATTTGCATTCTCCTGACCCACTGCATTCACAGAGAAAATGTGTTTAGATTCTTCCATCGATGATTACGAGGGTTCCAAGCTCAGCTCATGAGTGCTCCGCAGGTGGCCAGGCCGGCAGCTCTGTTCCATACTGAACAGCACAATCAATCCTATTCATTCATTCTGAGGCAAAGCGTGGTTTCATTTCTTTACCTCTGAATTCTCTCACACCTGGGCTGGTGTTAAGGACCAGATCATTTCTGGGAGGGGATGTTTGCTGGGCTGGGCTGTGGATAAAACCACGGCAGGGATGAGTGGTTTTATAGCCCCAACTCCAACGTGGTGCCTGTTCTGCAAAGCCCATCCAGAGCTGAGCAGATCTGAGGGAAAATCACTGTCAGGAGTTGCAGGCTGTGCTGTCATAACACATCTGCCACTTTTTGGGAAGTGTGTTTGGGAGACAGAAGGGCACCTTCCTCCTGATTGTTATAATGAAGCATCTCCCCTTTGGACTGAGGTGAATTAGCAGTCTCTGCTCATTAACTGCTACCCCTGGCTCTGGCAGAGCGGGATGATAGTTGCAGGTAGGACGTGTGTGTTTGTTTTAATGGGCCTGTTGGGACCCCTCACATTAAATGCTGCAGGTCCTCGAGGAGGTCTGTGGAGGAGCAATAAATTGAATATAATCAGATTACCTTTAACCACTCCAAAGTTAATTTCAAACATCCAGGACAGGGAGGCACCAGCAGTGTTTTGCCCCAGCTGTTGTCTTCTGCTTAACCTCCTTGAACTGTTCCTCCCAGAAGTGCTCCTGGCTTGTCAAATGACCCATCTTTGTCAGAAGTAATTACCTCTGCCTCGCCAACATCTGAGCCCCACTGCCCAAAAATGGGAGGAAAGCTCTTTCCCAGAGGAGCATTTGAACGATTATCACTTCCAATTTCCTGCTGAGCTCTCCATGGCCCACAGAGCTGCCTGCACTGGAGTCTTGTGTGTCACGGAGACAGATGGGAGGCACGTGGAGAGTGGATTTGCAGTATCTCTGCTGTATCAGGGATTGTGTTCCCAGGCTCAGTCAAACCTCCCCCCTCCTCCGTGACACTTTGAAACAGGAACAGTTTGATTTGAGCTCCAGGAGGTGTTGGAGTCGTGCAGGGATGAACCAGAGCTGGTTGTTGGAGGATCACTGAATGTTGAAAGATGGTTGGAGAAACTGGGGAAAAGAGGATTAAACTGGGGAGCTGCTGCCAAGTATTAAATACTTAAGAATCAGTTGGCAATAGGTGCTTATCAAATGTCTCCTCTCCCTTTCCTCTGAAGGAAGTAACTCATCTGAAGGGCTGGTGCTGTGACAAGCAATTCATTTTTGTGCTGAACACCTTTCTTTTCTTTTTTTCCCAGTGCATAATAAGAATATTGCTAACCTGCTCTCCTCCAGACTCTGCCTCTTTTGCTACGTCCTTAAATGAGCCCAAGCTCTCGTTTTGTGTCTCTCACCCATCACTGGTTCAGGGCAGAGCTGCCACTGCTGCTTCAGCTTGAACGATCGCCTTAATTCTTCAGGGGAAATTGATATTTGAAAAACATGAGTGGTTTGTAATCCAAAAAAGCCATTTCTTCCCCAGCTGGAACACACTCTCTATTAAATTTGATCATAGCAGCCTAAAAGGCAGCACTTGAAGCTGCCTGTCTGTGGTGCCAGCTTTACCTGTGCAGCCCATATGCTGTGGTGCAGGTGGAACTGGGGTTCATTAGCACTTCCCGGGAACTTGGAAGATCTCTCCTGTTGACAACAAAAACCAGACTGAGCTGTGGTGTGAGCCAGATGTTTGGGTGATTTCCCTCACGCCAGTCTTCAAAGTTGCTTTGCCGTAGGTGGGAGGCTCAGCCTGGGCTGGCAGATGGAGCTTTCGAGGCCGTGCTGCCTCTCAGTCGCTTTGCCCTGGGCTCTGCTCCTTCCCAGCCACGTGCTCCAGGATTATTGCTCTGCTGTTCCTAAGCACCTTTTCAGGGAATGAGCCGCACTTTGACCTTTCCTCAGCCGGGGGACGTGTGACTTTCACCACCCTGCAGCGCACACAGGACGAGGGTTTGAGTTGGTTTGGGTGTGAAGCTCAGAGAGCGACGTAGCCTCAGCATGGTCTGAGTGATGTCCCGTGTCTCATAAACGCAGGGAATTCCCGTGGATCCAGTATTTCCTCCAGAACTGCATGAAAATCCACATCTCCAGGGCCAGGTAACTGATAGCTGAAGAGGTTGGTGGCCTGTTGGTAGCCTGCAAAGCGGGGCCAGCATCCTGTCAGCTACCGGGGATCGTGAAGTGGAAGAGACCAGAACATGAACTGAAATCAGGGGGGAAACTGTGTTTTGGGATGATGGGGGCTGGTTTGTTGGGATGTGGGGTGGGGGTTGGCACAGGATGTCACCCTGAGACCCCCATGGATGGCTGCTCCCAGCCGAGGGGCAGGAGCAGGGACAGGGACAGAGCTGCCCGTGACCCACAAGGGCTCTGCCAGGTGGCCTTTGCTGCCCATCAGGGAGCACTTTTGGCATGGAGAGCGCTCAGGGGGTGACCCTTTGACCAGTACCTGGAGAGGAGAGTGAGGAAGATTAATGTGAGGAAGATGGGAAAATAACCTTGGCCATGAAGTGTTTTTTGATGAGGTCCCTGAAGTGTAGGTGCAGTGGTTTATTTGGAAAGCAAAGAAAAATGAGGTTGCTCAAAAGCTAATGGACTTTTTTTTTTTTTTTCCCTAACTCTGCAAGAGAATGTGCTGATACAAAAAGAAATAGATCTTTTCTAATTCTTGGACTATTGCTTTGTCCCCTCCATCTCTCGCTTCTGCTACCTTGTTGCTCAGATGTAATTTGTTTAGTTTGCCTTAAATAAAGGGAATGTAGTTACTCTGTGTTACAGCTATCAGGTTCACAGACAAAAAACTCAATAAATAAGGCTCTGGCAGGGCTGTAGCTCAGGTCTGGTATTTCTGGCTTCATCTGCAGTAGGTACCACTCACAGGCAGCTGAAAGACTGGGCTGTAATGAGATGATTGTGGACTTAACTGAGACATTTTCTTTCTTTTTGAAAAGAAAATCCATTTCCCAGTTCCGTTTGGATTTTCTGTTTAATTTGTGTCAGCTGGACCAGTAGTGCCAGCCCTGTCCTGGGGATCTCTGACAGCTGGGGTTGATCCAGTCACTTTCCACTGGAGAGCATCTCCTGGAACTGGAGTTTGTCTTCCAGTGCCCCTCCCTGGTGTGAGGTGTCAGTGCTGAAAGGAAATGTTAAAAAATAACCTGGTGGGGGAGTGTTTCTGCACCATTCCAGAGGGGAGATGGATGGCTGGTGCAGAGTGCTTGGGAAGAACAGAGACACCAGGTCAGATGTAGTGGATAAATTAATTTTTATTTCTCTAACCAGCACGTTCTCTTGTTTTAAACCCTCTTTCTTCTCATGCTCTGAGGAAAATTCCTCCTGCTTTTTTTTTGGCTGGCAGGAGAAACTAAAGCCCAGAGCAGGTAGGGAGCTCTGGCCTAAACCCAGATCCCACCTCAGGAGCTGCAGGCTCCCAGCCTCTCGTTGTGCCTGATCCGGGGCTCTCCGCACAGGGACTGGCAAATCTTGGCTGCAGGGCAGATTTTTCAAGGAGCTGCAGTGATTTTCAAAGTTTACTTCATTGCCAAGATAATCCAGAGCTGTGTAAAAACGTCTGTGTGTGGATTTCTCCCAGAACTGGACAGTTTGCTACCAGCCAGGAGCTGTGTGGTGACGTGGTCCCAGCAGCTCCCAGGCTTCTCACGCAGATCTCGGGATAAATGTCAGGAGTTCAGGCTGCTCTCCAAGCCCTGTCAGGGAGAAAAAGGACCAAAAAGAACAGGAAAAGTAGCACTTGGAGATGGTCATTTTTCAGACTCCTGCTGTAACAGGGCGCTGATTTTAATTGAAGCCTTCAGACCAGCAGAACCAGGGGAAGGGATCTCATGTTTTCCCACCTGCACCCCGAGAGGTGAAGGTAAACAACCAGTGACAACCAGAGCCCCTTGTGCCTCGACAGTTAACAAGTTCATCATGTTTCATAGAAACTGCATCCTAATTTCTATTCCAAACAAGATTCCAGCACTAATTTCTGTTTTGACAAATACGATTTGACATAAGAACAGTGGGAGTCAAGACCTTTCATTTTTGATCTGGGTTTACATTGCGCTGATCTAAATTCCTCCCCCTTCTGCTCTTGCCTTTCAGTTGTAAACTCTGCTATTAAAGTTAGCAAAGAGCTGTTTGAAACTCCCTGTTCTGTAGCATTTAAGCAGCCCTGCTGTATGCAAGATTAAGTCTGATATCTTCCTAATGGCTTGTGCTGTTCATCTGAGGCGGCGGCACAATGCGTTACTGTGCGGGATTTTAAATGGCTTTGTTGGAAATGAAGGATTTGGTTTCTGTTCGCTGAGTCACTTCATAAAGGATTCTTTGCCAAATGGCAGGACTAGGCCCCCTGGGGCTGAGGGCATTAGAGACAAGGTTCCCCAACCTCCCTGCTCGCTGCAGGGCTCTGGCAGGGCTGGTGGGTGTGGGTGAGGTCAGTGTGGGCTTCCATCCATCCCTGGGGCAGACAGTTGATGGCAACCCCAGGGGAACGTGGCTCTGGACAGGGCTGATACAGCACGAGGGACTTTCTAGTGGAAGGTTGGAACTGGATGATCTTTAGGGGCCCTTCCAACCCAAACCAGCCTGTGAAAGGATGATTTTATTTGAGCCAAACCCTGCCATCAGGGAGTGTTGGGAAGCTGGTGAAGATACCGGTGAGGATGCTCCCGTCTCCTGCTGCCTGGGAATCCTTGCGCCGTGTCCGGCTTTGCAAAGGCACACCCTGAACTCCTCCTTGTTCCTCGGACCCCAAAGCAAACCTGGTGGGAGGTGGGACAGGGAGAGTCCTGCCTGTGGTGTGGGGGCCTTTGCAGGGTCCTCGTGCTCCGTGGCTCCCCAGGCACGGAGAGTGTGGTGGATTCAGGCAGAGCCTTTGGAAGGATCTCTCCTTCCTGAGGAAAAGGGCTATTTCAGACCCCACTCTTAGCTACTTGGGTGCTGAAGCATCACTTTTGTGGCTTTTTTTAAGGCTCTCAAGGGACAGACTTGCAGCTGGGAGCCCTTCAAGTCTCCTATCTGGCCTGTGATACTCCACGTGGGCTATTTTGGGAAGAGGGGAGCGAGGGAAGGCAGCGCTCTCCATCCCTCCCATCACAGCTGCTCCTCTTTGGAAAATCAGACATTTGCTAAGCTCTGGGTGCCAGATGAGTCCTGGGGTTAGGCCACTTGTGTAGGTGTTGGGAGAGGCAGGGGTGGGTGAGTCTGGACGTGGACACGTAGATCCCCAGCCTGTAAACACCTCACCCCAAGGGGTGTTTCATTTGGGGCAGAATTCCTTCCCAGAGCCTGACTCATTTCCCACCGAAAAAAAAAAAAAAAAAGGAAAAAAAATTAATTAAGAAAATAAGAACCAAACAAGGCAAAAACCCCCTCACAGCCACCAATGCCAGCTCCTCTCCACCCAGCACCTTTCCCCCAGCATTATGGTAATTAAGCTAATGTTCATCAGTGCTCTCTGTGGCAGGGTTCAGCACTGCTCCTGGGGTGGGTGGGAGCAGGAACAGAACAGCCTTGTTGCCCACACTCCTCTCTCCATTCTTCTGCTGCACAAAAGAGCAAATACAGGGTGGCACCGGCCCTCCTTCGGCTCAGGGAGAGATGAACCTTTGTCTGCTCCCATCAGCTGCTGCTTCTCCTCCCCTGATCATCACTCAGGGGGCAACTCTGAGCAGAGGCCCTGTCACCAGAGCTGCTGTGACATTCAGTCAGAAATGCCCCCAGAGTTCTGAATTCCTCCCGAGGTCCCCGTTCTTCTCTCTGGTCCCAGTGGAGCGGGAATGGATGATCCTGGCGGGGCTGTGATTCTGTGGCTGTTCTCTCCCTGGGCAGTGAGGAGCTGCTCCGGGAGCTGCCCTGGATCCCAGAGCGGTGCCCAAAGACCCTCCTGCCCTTTTGGGATCAGCACAGTGACTCTGCCTCTCCAGGGTGAAGGTGCTCCCACTCCAAGCCAGTTTGGGGGCAGGATCAGGAGGGGCTTTTCAGAGCACGCTTGGGTTTGTGGAGACAGGCAGAATCTCAGGCATGGGGTCCTGCTTAAAAGCCACTGCTCCCAGCTCTGGGTACTTCCTGGAGGGTTTCTTATGAGGGTTTCTTGGTTCCTACTTTAAAGCTCCCTCAGAGCAGGTACAGTGAGGCTGAAACCGGCAATTTCCCGACGAGCAAGAGTCAGGAGTGACAGAGAAGGGTGTGGTCCGGTTTCGAGCTGCCTCCCCTTTGATTACACCCCTCCCATCCTAATGTGCAGGTCCGGAGAGGTGCTGGTTTTGTGACAAACCCGAGCAGGAGGTGTCACCACGCTCCCAGGTGGGTGTGTTCGTGCTGAAATGAACGTGCTGGGATATGCACACACCAGCTCCTGCCAGCTGCCCTTGGCTGCTGTACCACGAGCTCTGTCCTGGTCTGACGGAGCCAAGTCTGAGCAGGAAGGAGGGAAGATGCTCCCGTAGCAAAGAAGTAACAAGCTGGGGGTCAGGGACTCTCTGGGTGCCCTCTGTCCTGGCGAGGCACAGACACAGCCAGGTCCTGGATTGCTCCGTGGCTGAGGAGGGGAAGGAGCTGCCTTTTTATCCCTCTGCTGAGACCGGAGCTGACACGGCCCCTCCTGGCGCTGGGAAGGGCTCTGGAAGGAGGAAAGGAGTCACTGAGCATTTGCAGCTGCTTCAAAGCCGGTGCAGAAGAAAGGAAACACGGCCCAGCCCCTGGTACAAAACACACAGCCCGAGGTTCTTCTGATGCAGAGGGTGAGGGAATATTTAAAACAAATGTTTAATGTGACACAAAGACAAAGCAGCGGGCAGGAAAGCTGAGCCACTCCGAGCAGAGACCGGAGCGTGTTCCCAATCCCCAGAGCAACTCACGGAGTTAAAGGCCCGGCTTGCTAAAAACATAAAAGGCTCTGTCAATTCCAGCAGTATTTCTCACTTCAATTAATCATCCCAGAAAATGGTGAGTTTATTGTCTCTTTGTCTCCATTTAGCGTGAGCAAATCCAACTTCCCTCATTGTCTCTCTGCAGATTATGAAAAGCTTTTGTTGATTATATCATCAAATTAAGCTGAGCCCGGTAGTGTGATTTTCCTCTCAGAATATCACAGTAACAGGCTGTGCCTCAGGTGCCACTGCCCTTCTTCCCCTGTTTGAAACGTTTTCCCTGCCGCCCTGTCACGTCTCTCCTTGCTAACAGGAAAGTGTATAAAAATCACATAATCATTAATATTGAAGAATCATTAGGGCTGGTAAAAGCAGCGCTGCCTGCGATGATGTTGTTTTTCATGGTCAGTGCTTTTGGCAAACATTCCAGGCCCGCATCAGCCCGGCTGTTTTTTAGAGCCCACCAGTTGATCCAGTGACTGTTTGACTCCCTCCATCCATTGCTCCCGGAGATGGCTCCGGTTAGATGATCATTTCCCAGGCCTGCGGGAATAAATGGATTTCTGGAGGCTGTTTGAGCTGCCTCCCTGCTCTCCCACAGCCCCTGCTTTTGATGCAGACAGCATCCGAAAGGCAGCAATCTGTAGTTGAGCAGTAAAGTCCTGGTTGGGTTTTTATTAAAGCAATGATGTGCTGGCTGGCTGAAAAGTGTCAAAACTGCAATCTTGTAACATCAACAAAATAAGGCAGGATCCTTCCCTACGGGAGAGGAATGCTGAGAGCAGGAATGAGCCTGGAATGGCTGGATCTGAGCACTTCTCTGGGCTGGAGGGATGATGCACATCAGACACAGTCCCTTTGTCCCATAGTGAGAGCAGACCAAAGGTTCCTGGCACACAATTCACCTTTGCCTCCCTCTCCCCTCCGCAGCAGTTCCTTGGCAGTGCATCCAGCTGGGATTTCCTCTCTTGAGCAGAACTGGAATTGAAGTAACACAAAAGTGCCAAACGCATCTGAGCGTGCAGGGAAAGGCTGGGGGAATTTGGGAGTGAGGAGGAGGAACTGACCTGAGCCAAAGAGAAATAAGGCTCAGGAAAATCCCTGGGCACAGCAGTGAGTGATTCTTTGTGGAGAGGGAGGTGATGGGGACAGGGTTGGTACGAGGAGATTCTGCTGCAGAAACAAAACCTGAACCTCATCCAAGCATCTTGGCTGGCAGGGATTCCCAAAGGCCTGCCAGGGGGTGGGTGGGAATGTCGCTCAGCTGAGCAGTGAGTGTGAGTGTGGTGGTGCAGAGGCAGCCTCACGCCTGTGCTACACCCCAGAGGGATGGCTGGTGATGATTCCAGACTGGAGCCCTGGATGGCTGGTGATGATTCCAGACTGGGGCCCTGGATGGCTGGTGATGGTTCCACACTGGAGCCCTGGATGGCTGGTGATGGTTCCACACTGGAGCCCTGGATGGCTGGTGATGATTCCAAGCTGTAGCCCTGGATGGCTGGTGATGATTCCAAGCTGGAGCCCTGGATGAGTGGTGATGGTTCCAGACTGGAGCCCTGGATGGCTGGTGATGATTCCAAACTGGGGCCCTGGATGAGTGGTGATGATTCCAAGCTGGAGCCCTGCATGAGTGGTGATGGTTCCAGACTGGAGCCCTGGATGAGTGGTGATGATTCCAAGCTGGAGCCCCTGCATGAGTGGGGATGATTCCAAGCTGGAGCCCTGCATGAGTGGTGATGGTTCCAGACTGGAGCCCTGGATGAGTGGTGATGGTTCCAGACTGGAGCCCTGGATGGCTGGTGATGATTCCAGACTGGAGCCCTGGATGAGTGGTGATGATTCCAAGCTGGAGCCCCTGCATGAGTGGGGATGATTCCAAGCTGGAGCCCTGCATGAGTGGTGATGATTCCAAGCTGGAGCCCTGGATGAGTGGTGATGGTTCCAGACTGGAGCCCTGGATGAGTGGTGATGATTCCAGACTGGAGCCCTGGATGGCTGGTGATGATTCCAAGCTGGAGCCCCCCACGTGAGGGTTTGTGTTGCTGAGTTGCCCAGGGCTGGGGTGGCCTTTGCAGTGCAAGCACAGCGAGTGTTGAGTCACGATGGGCTCACACCCTTGGCTGCCCCACGGCTGGAGGAATTTCAGGGAACCTGAACAGAAACAAACCCCTGGCACTGAGCTGTTCCAAAGCAGGGTTGTTACACCTCTGATTCCAGGGAATCTCTGCTGCTGTGGGGCTGTGTGCCCACACACCCTGCAGAGTCTCCTTGGCACGTCAGTGCCTCCCTGGGAGCTCTGTGTGCGTCAGACAGCGCCTGGCAGGACATTTTTTACACAAATGACACGGCTGGTCCAAGTTCCTGGTTGGAATTTCCTTCAGCTGCTTGTGTGCCGCTGCCATGTGCTGGGGAATGGGGCAGTGTGCTCACAGGGAAGGTGCTGCTGGACAAGGGAAGGTGCCTAAATCACCCACTCTCTGCTCAAGGTTCACTGAGATTCTGGTCTCTCAGCCTCCAGGACGGGCTGGGGTTTGTGTCTGTGCTGGTCATGGCACGGTGCAGAGAGATTTGTGCCCCAGAAAACCAACTCTGCATCAGGGCAGAAGGATCAAAGTCCTGCCTTGGGTGCTCTTGCACAATAAAACTCAGTTCTCTCCGAGGTTGTGCTTGGCAGTGGGCTGGAGAGAGGCTGGATGTAGGTTTGCAGCTAAACAAGGCTGGAACATGGCCAAGGCTGGAATTGCTGAGCCACTTTGGCCAAGACAGGGCTGGAAACAAGACCAAGGCTTGCAGTTGTCACTGGGGGCTTCAGGTGTGGACCCCGAGCTGTTCCTTGGGGAATTCTTCCAGAATTCAGAATTCCTTCAGGCCTTTGAAAATTGTGCCTCTCCAATTTTGGGTGGCAGAGCTGAGCAGCCCTGGTAGGAGATCCCACCCAGACACCCCCAGCACTGGGACTGGGAGCTGCTGCCTGTCCCAGCCCCCCCAGGCTGATGCAGAGCTGTGCCTTCATCCCTCTGTTGTGTTTTTGCCATGCAGGAGGCCTTCGAGGAGCAACTGTGATCGATGCCTTAGATACCCTCTACATCATGGAACTCGAGGAGGAATTCCAAGAAGCCAAGGAGTGGGTGGAGAAGAGCTTCGACTTGAATGTGGTGAGTCAGCTGCTGGGAATGCCCGCCTGTGTCACCTGAACAGCCAGTCCTGATCACAATCTTCCCCAGGAGTCATCTGGGGAGGGAAACCATGAGCTCTGTGGGGGAAGAAACCACTCAGCTGATTATTTTCTTTTTGAGGCCAAAGGGAACAGTGCAGTGATTCACCCCAATTTTCTGCTGGTCCCAGCAGGGGCCACCAGATCAGCCTCACCGTGTCTGGCTGAAAATAAGGGTCAGTGTTTCATGGTTCTTGTGTTTTGGTCTGGGTTATGGAAACAGACACTCATTATTAGACACTCCAAGGAAATTTTGCTCATCAAAGAACAAGTTCTGTTTCATCTCAGGTAAATGTCTGCCTGTGATAAGACGAGTTTTCCTTTTTAAATTAGATTAAGGTTGTAAACCCAGTTCCCCTTGTCCGAGCCCTTTGTTGGTGTCACTGCTGGGACTTGTGTGACACCTCGGGGGAGCACAGAGGGAGCCAGGGCTTGGAAGGAAGGGCATCACCTCTAAAAATGGCCAGAGGTGCTTGTCTCTGGGGCTCCTGGAGCTCTCCTGGACACTTGGAGCTGTGCTGGGACTCTGGGTGCAGCAGAGCAGTGCTGGCAGCTGAAGGGTGCTGTCCCTTCTCTGTCCCTGGCCATGCTCTGGAGCCAGCTCCTGCATTCCTCCTCCCCAGCTGATGGGATCTCATCAGTGGCACAGGCAGAGAATGTTAAAACCAAAGTGCAGTTTAAACTTTTATTTGTTTAATGCCAGTCTAGTTGTTGTGAGGAATGGTTCTCCCACGGGAACAATGCCTGCAGCTGCCTTTATGGAGAAGCATCATTTGGGAGGGCACCACTGGCATTCACAGATTCATAAAAGGCAGCCCACATCTGATAAATGTGGTGAATGGTCTCAGTCTGTTACTGAATCGATAAACAAGGGACAAAATCAACTGGGAGATAATTTATCTGGATTTCATAAAAGCTTTTAATCTTGGCCTGCAGAATAGATTGATCTGTAAAGACAGGAGTGAATGCTATGGATTGATCCGTGGAGTCAGGGAGCAGCAGAGGGAGGCAAGGGGGAAATTAATTAAATATTGCCCTGTACAAGGAGCTCTCATAGTCCAGAAAGGCGAGACAGGGACTCCAGGACCCACAAGCTCTGCTTGAAACCGGGCGCTGTGATCTGTCTCAATTCACTCCTCATCTCCAGGGAGCTCTTGCTGGGCTTTGTGACCTGCAGGGATTTGTGAAGGGCACAGGTTCAGGTGCCCCTCTGCTCACTGCAAGTGCTGTGTTGGTGGAGGATCTCTCTGGTTTTGGGGTCTGGCTTGGTCTGATCTGTGTGAGGGTGGGAATCCTTCCTCGTGCAGGTTGGGCAGCCAGGAGCAGGTATTTTTGATAGGGCTGTTTTGAATGCAATCTTTTTGCCATTTGCTGCTGATCAGCTGAGGTGGTGGGGCTGAGCTTGTTCCAGGTGAGTGGTTCTGGAGTGATGCAGTGGAGCCTCACTGGGTGTGGGGCACGGGGACACCCTGCAGCCTCTCTGTCCCCTGACCCTCACAGCCCCTCTGACAGGCTCTGCTCCCCTCTCAGCCTGCATAGCTGAGTCCCTCAGCAGCAGAAAATGCCTCCCTGAAGTGAATTCCATCTGCCTAATGCAGGGCCCTCTCCACGGGAAAATGGAGAAAGTTGTTTTTTCATGGGCCTGTGTAGTTCTCCTTTAAATAAAATGTTTCAAGGTGCAAATTTTTATGTCAAACTGACGCACAGCTCTGACTCAAGACAGGGCTGGAATGGCCTGAAGTTGGGGAGTTGGCTGGAATGGGGAGGTTTAGGCTGGATTTTGGGAAAGGTTCTTCCCCCAGAGGGTGCTGGGCACTGCCCAGGCTCCCCAGGGAATGGGCACGGCCCCGAGGCTGCCAGAGCTCCAGGAGCGTTTGGGCAGCGCTGCCAGGGATGCCCAGGGTGGGGTTGTTGGGGTGTCTGGGCAGGGCCAGGAGCTGGATCAGTGATCCCTGTGGGCCCCTTCCAGCTCAGTAGATTCTGTGATTCTGTGACTGTGTGATCTGCCCTGCCTGACTCAGGTGCTGTCACAGGTGAGAAATGGGGCAGTTTGGGTGTTTCTCTTCCCCCCCGTCGCTGCAGAGCGAACAAAGTGCTCAGATGGGCGCAGAGCTGTGGGTGAGGCTGGGAGCCGAGGGCTCTGCAGTCCCCGGGGTGCCTGTGCACTCCCTGCTCTCAGGGCTGTCCTTGTGTCCTTGCAGAACGGAGAAGCGTCCCTGTTCGAGGTGAACATCCGCTACATCGGAGGGCTCCTGGCCACCTACTACCTCACCGGAGAGGAGGTTTGTCCCCGCGGCTCTGAGCGTCCCTCACAGCCCCCAGGAGTGAGCCGAGAGGGCTCTCCAGCAGCTCTTCTCTGAGCATCAGATAATCCCCCCCATGACAGGCTAAACCCACCGTTTTTGTGAATATGGAAATGCCACTAATGTTCCTTTAATTAAGCCTCGCATAATTACCTTGCACACACCGTGCACGGCTCATTTGCCAGAGATCTTTTCTCCTGTGGGCAATTCTAGCAAGACACGTTTGCAGTTGGACACATTGCTCCCCGGGGAAACGCCATTTGCGGGGATCTTTGTCTTTGTACTTGTTCCTCTCTATTCCAAGTCGGGTGAGATTTCATCAGACATCATCCCAGATCCTGCCTCGGGCTAAGGAGGGCAGCTGCTGAGGGGCAGGTGCTCCACACTCTGCTGAACAGTCCCTCTGGAGCAGGAATTCCTGAGATAAAGTGCCCTGGGATACAGAGGAGGAGGGTGGCAAACAGGGCAGGGCACCTGGATCTAGAACACCTTCTGCTGGACGTGACCCTGCCCACGGCAGGGGCTGGAGTGAGGCGATCTTAAAGGTCCCTTCCAACCCCCAAACCGTCCTGGGATTCCGTGGTTCTGTCCTGACAGCCCCTGTGACAAAGTGATGCAGCTCCACAGAGTCCCCTGGGTGTCAGAGCCCCTGTGGTGGATGCTGCATCCCCCTGGAGCCCTGGATGAAGCAGGAGGATCTCATTTCCACTTCCCTCCCTCCTCCCCAGCCTGCCAGAGGCCGGGGCATGATGCCGTAATCTGTTTGATAATGTGCCTGGGCTGGAATTTTACAGCTGGCTGCAGGGAGATGAGGAGATTATTCCTTTGCCCAGGGAGTCTTTGGTGAGCTGAAACTCTGGTTCAGGGGGGAGTTCTGTGAGGACTGGCCCTAAATGAGAGCTCAGCTCTGGTGCTGCCCCACCACAGAGGGTGGGATGGCTCCTCATAGTGACACCATTGATCCAGGAGTCACAGGAGCAGCTCTGTTACTTCGGTTGCATTTTAAATGAGTTCCAGGAATGACTTCCCTCTGTGATTTCCCTCCAGGGAAAACTCTCAAAGACTCGGTGCCCTGACTCAGAGTCTGTCTCAGTGACAACTTCAACAGGTTTCAGATCAACAGAGCAAAAAGGAACCGCATTAAACCACAAAACTCCAGCAGTGACCTCTTGGAAGTTCCATCAGTAGCTGGGGCAGTGCCTGTCACTTACCCAGTCAGTGTCATGGGGCTGAAAGGCAAAAACCAAGTCTCTGTCTCTTGCTTTTCCTTCTGAACCAACCCCCTGTTTCCCTGTGACACTTGTGAGAGTATCAAAGGTCTGCGAGCCCACAGGAGAGCTCAGGTTTCCTCATTGCTGTATTTTTAGAGCAATAAATTCCTGCTTTCTGAGAGCCACCACGACAGGGCTAGAGGTAAAAGGCTTGTGCTTTATCTCCTAAGTCACTTAGAGGCTTCTCCTGATCGGGACTAATCTCTGCAGCGAAGATTAATGCTTGTATCAGTTTGTCCCAAAATAATTGTGCGTGCTTGCTTTGTGCTGCAAGCCACCATAAGCTGCAATTTGACTGGAAAGCCCGAAACTGAGGCATTACAAATGGGAAAGGAGCAGCTTAGCCATGAAACCATGAATCCTTCTTGGCAGAGAGCTGCAAGGAGAAGATGGTTCCTTGGAAATCGTGGTTTTTACGGCAGGAGATGACACGGGCTGGGCGAGCCCGTGGTGTAAATCTAACAGTGCTTCAGCCTAGGAAGATTTCTTCTGATTTTAGCTCAGTCATTCCAGCTCCTTGTGTTCTCTGCCATCCTGGGAATGGGATGAATTTGGAGAGTACTCTTTGGATCAGCTCGGATCACAGGGTGCTGGGCCGTTGTGAGCTGCTCTGGTCCAGGCTGAGGCTCGGGCAGGGGACTGGGTGCTGGTTTAGTGCAGATTTTAGAGGAAATTTAGAGATGCCAAAGTTCAGTTAGAGACTTTTGGTTCAGATCTCTTGTGCAGGGGAAGCAGGGCACAGCACACCTGGAACGGGGGGTTCTGAGACTGCAGCACTTCCAGTGTTTTATAACGGTGTGTTTGGAAAAGGGGGTGTGAAGGAATCCTCTGTGACTCGTTTCATCAAATATTTATCCTCTCTTTCAACAGGTGTTCAAGAGCAAAGCTCTGGAACTCGGAGAGAAACTTCTGCCAGCCTTCAACACCCCCACAGGAATCCCACGTGGAGTCATCAACCTGGGCAGGCAAGGCGCACATCCTCACAAGCACTTCCTTTAGCTCTGGGTGTTTGGGAAGGACCAGGAGCAGCAGCAGCTCCTCAGAGCTGCCCCCTCTAGAGCAGATTCCTCGAGGTCACTTGCTTTGCCAGCTCAAACCTTGGCAGAGATTGCAGGTGACTCAGGTCAAACCCAGCTGTGTTTGATTAATTTGGGGCTGTCCACAGTTTCCTCCTCTGCCTCCTGACAGGGCTCCCTGCTGCAAGAGCATTTTCCTCACTCTCACTTGCTTTGAAAGGTGATTTTGTAGTCTGCTCGTAGCATGGATTTTTGCAGTGTGCCCAGCTAGATGCATGTGAATTTATCCGGGAAAAATGGATTTAAAAAGTAGGAAAAACTGGGAAAGGGAGTGGATGGGACAGGCTGACAGTTTTGGTGCTGGAATGCGGGGAGAACACAGAACACAGCCCTCAGCCAGGCTCTGTCCTTCCTTAGAGCCCCAACACTCAGGTCAGTGATGCTCTCATGGCCAGGGGAGGCTGAGGCAGCTGAGTTCAGTAAATCCCTGCAGAAGGTCTGGCAGCAAAGAGGGGCAGAGCTGGGGCTGCCCTCCTGCTCCCTGGCTCTCCTGGCAGACGATGATTTGCTGGTTCTGGTGCCTCCAAACAAATCCCTCCGGTGAGAGCTGCGGGGAATGTGGGTTAACAAAGCCTTTCATCCTCACCTCTTGCGAAACTCCCGAAGTCATTATTCAGCCCTTAGCCCAAATCTCCTCCTTGGCTCTGCGAGAAGCAAAAGACTTCCAAATATTTGGCTGGCGCTGCTGCGTTGCTCAAATATCACTGTCACCCCTCGGTTGTCTGATGTGCTCCTGATCCCGGGGAAAACTGGAGCCACCAGCACGGCTGTAATTGTCCTTTTTAACAGAACAGACATCCTGCTTCCTCCGTAGCTGATAAAGGCTCTGCATAGACTAACCTTTCACAGAAATGCCAAACCCTCCCCTGCCCTTTGTGAAGACAATTGAAACAGCCTCTGTCTGCCCAGACATTCCCAAAGTGTTCTGCTGATGACCTTGAGTGAGAGCAAAGAAAATCAACAGGACACCCAGGCCATACCCAGAACCCCCACTGCTGCCTGGAGCTCTGGCTGCGGGGCCGTGAAACTGCTGTGAGGGCTGGAGTGTGAACTGATGCAGGAGCAGGGATGAGGGGAGCTGTATCCACGGGCTGAGCTGCTGCAGGAACACGATGAACAGCCAAAGGCTGTAAACCCACAGGGGAGGGGAATTACTCAGCGTGGAAGTGGAAGCAGAGGAGGGCGAGGTGAGGCTGTGAGACCCGAACAGCAGGGCCAGAACAAAGCCCAGAAGAGTTTTGCAACAAGGAATTGTCCCTCCAATTCTGGTTTCGCAAGGATGGGCTAATTCCAGAGAGACCTCACCACCCCAAAAGGAGGAGAGCCCTGCAGCGTGTGTGGGCCTCTGTTGGTGGCAGCTTGGGAGGGTGGGTGGGTTAAGAAGGACATTCAGAAATTGGAAACAAAAAACCCCCTGGCACTGAGACATTCTGCAGATACAGTTTGGAGGGCCCAAGCACAGACAGGCCCCCCCAGCTCTTCCATAACCAGCTGGATTTATCTCTCGCTGTCACCTTTTCCTCTGGGGTCCCCTCTCTGCTGCTGAGCTTCCCCGTGGCCGCCTGCTCTCCACCGGCTCTGTGTCCTATCTCCCACAGCCTTGTTTCCATCCTGCTGCTCCTACTGCCTCTGTCTGCCAGGGCCTGGAGTTCTCTGTCTCCTCCAGCTGCTGCTCTGTGCTCTGTGTTCTGCACTGTGATCTCTCTCCCTGTGCCTCCCGTGCTCTATCCCTGGCCCTGCTTTCCCTCACATCTCCCTAAACCCTCTGTACCTCCAGATTTTTCCTCATCATCCTCCCCTGGCCTCTCTCCTGACTTGGCACTGGTTTTGCTGCTTTGGATCCCCATGAGGGAAGGCGATGATTCGACTTTTCAGACCCACTTATCTGGGAGATAAAGGAGGTTCGGGGCATGTTCTTTTCTCTTGGAGGCCAAGGTCCTTTAAACAGTAGCTTCCTCTGAGCTGTTACAAAACAGAGCAGCTGTGGAGGCCCAGTTTGTCCAGCCTGTAATGCTGAAAAAATGTTTTCCTGCAGGGGGTCACTGCAGGCTGCTCCTTAACCCAGGGACACGGTGCAGATGGGCTCTGTTTCCTCCCGACCCCTGTCCACGAGCTTTGCTGTGCTGTTTGACCCAAGGCTCAGGCTCCCAGCAGCACATCCCGTGCAGGCAGTGCCTGGCTGTGGTTTTTGGGAGGGCAGGTCCCTGGGACAGGGTTGTGATGATCACTGTGACCCCAGAGAGCTGCTGTGACAAGAAACACAGCCCCGCTGGGCTGGGAGGGCAGCTCTGTTTGGGAGGCCGTGTTTGTTACAGCCTCCCTCTGATGCCTCAGGTTCTGGCTTTTATGTTTTTAAATCCTGCTCTGCCCAGTGTGGGACTCTGGAGTTCCTTGGAGCCCGTTGGCTGCTGCTCCCTTGTGCCAGACAGACACAACAAAGCCTCTCCCAGCTCCTTGTTCAAGGACACTCAGGCTGTCCCAGGCCCAAAAGATGCAAACTGGGGCCTCTGGAGAGGGGGAGAAATGGAAGAAATTCCATCATTAGCTCAGGTCTGAATTGGTGAATTGATGCTGATCTGCAAATGAACCAAAGCTATCAAAGTGTGAAGAACTCGTGACTCGGGGTCCAGCTCGGGGCCCAGCTTGGATGTGGCCTTTGGCTCCCCAGGGTGCACCTTTGAAGGCCTTTCAGATAAACATCCCCCTTTATTCCCTCGCTCCTGCCTGGGCTCTGTTTCCAGGGAGCCCCCCAAGGCATCACCTCCAGTGCCGTAAATAAAGGGGAGTAATTGACTCCTTTCAGGTGTGAGAGCACCGTGGGGCTGTGCTGCTCGCCCAGGGCCAGCAGATTCGTGCAATGGCACATTAATGCCGCACTCACCTGGCCAGGACTGGTTCCAGAACCCCCCGGGGTGCCCCTTGGAGCTGCTCTCGATGTTCCCGAAGCAGAAGTGCTGCTGCAGCCTCTGGCAGTGGCTGAGCCGTGTGGAGCAGTGTGAGCACCCTGCTGATCCCGTGGCTCTCTTGGTCTGGAGGCAAACCAACAGCTCAGGACCTGCAATGCTTTCCTCTACATCACAGCCGGGGGGAACTTCTTTTTGGTTTGGTTTGGTTTTTTTTTTTTTTTCCCCCGTGCTCAGAAGGATCATTAGTTTTAACCTCCTGTAAACAACAAACCCTTCTCCTCTCCCAGCCAAGCTTCCCGGCGCCATCTAGTGTCACCCCCACCCTTCCCCGTCCCTGGGAGCTGTCACCGCCTCGGGATTGACTGCAAGGAGGTGGAAAATCAAAGCCACGACGCTTCTGAGGTGGCTCTGGGCCAGCACCCGCTGAGGCTGCTTTGGGACCGAGTCCCTATATCCAACCCTACGTCCTTCAGGACACTGCCCTGTCTGCAAGGTTCCAGAGGGGCCCAGAGCTGTGGGGTACCAGGAGGATATTTTATCCCCGAAATATCTGCGCAGGGCAGGGTGTCAGTGCTCTTCCAAAGCTGCTTTTCAGCTGAGTTGTTCAGGAGGGATTCCTCTCCGCCCCCAGAAAATGCAGTTTGTGCAGTCTGTGTGTTAGCCCAATCCTAAAGAATCTCTGTAAAACTACAGCTCCATCCCACAGGAACTGATCCTGAAAACCTGTGTCTGTCCTAAATCTCTGTGTGTCCTTTCCATGGCCCTGATGACACCAGGGGTGCAGCACATGCCCCTGGCAAGGGCAGAGCTGCCCTGGGGCAGGGGCACCCCAGGCTCTGGCTGTGTTTTCCTGGCAGTGAAGGCTCCCTGTTCTCTCCTTGCAGTGGCATGAGTTGGAGCTGGGGCTGGGCATCCGCTGGAAGCAGCATCTTGGCAGAATTTGGGACCTTGCACTTGGAATTCCTGCACCTCTCCGAGCTCTCTGGCAACCCAGTGTTTGCAGAAAAGGCAAGTAACCCCCAGCCTGGGCCTCTTCATCCTCCTGGAGTGTTTTTCCCAGTGTGGGTGAAGTTGTGTGAATTCTACTCAGACGAGGGCACAGCCAGAGTGAAACCATGAGGTGCAGATCCCTCAGGAAGCAGCTTTGAGGGAGACAGATTGTTCCAGGCAGAATCCAAACTGCCCCCCGTGAGCCCAAGGGAAATGGGGCTTGTCCAGAGTGCCACAGTGGGGTAAAACCAGACAGGATTGCCAAAAAAGCCCTCCAGGATATGTCCAGTGCAGGTGTGTCAGTAGTGAAACAAGGAGGGAATTTGAAGGAGAGACAGGAAAACAAGAGGAGGAAGAAGCTGGGAGAGCAGAGTAGAGCTAGGATGGAGTGGATGGAAAGCAGTGAGGGTGGGATGAGCGAGAGGAATGTCACAGAGGAGGGAAAAGCAGAGGGTGAAGGGAAACAGGAAACTCTGTGGGAAGATAAAGAGGGGCTGGTGATGTGAAATAAAGAGACAAGCCCGAGGTTCCTGAGGACAGGGATAATGACAAATTGCTCCCAGGGAGGGGGGAGCCGAGGAGAGGCCAGGGAAGGGAGCAGTGGTCTGCAGAGAGAATGTGTGAAGGAAATAAGGGGAGGGGAGAGATGAGGAGACACTGGAGACACACTGCTAAAAACCAGAATTCCATCCTCATTCTGGGTTCAAACCATGGCATTTTGAGCCAGGGTCAAACCTCTGTCCCCAGCTGAATAGATTTTCCTCTTCTCCTCCTAAGCCCATGGAGGGGAAAGGGCAAAACCTTTCTAATGGACTCTCCTGGGCTGATGCATGCACAGAAAATGGATCACATCCACTCTGACACCCTCAGAGAGGGAAAATGTCCAGCCCAGCCTGTGGGAAATTACTGCAGAGGAGCAGATCAACTCATGAACTCCCAGCTTGGGACTTGTGTGATTTTAGCAGGAATTAAAGTCCATCGGTGTCTTCTATTCAGACCTGTCGTTAATGTGCCAAGCTCTCAAACTCCAGTAAATATCATGGAGCCTGACAACTTCCTTGGAAGCACCGGCCCAAGCCTGTAGCCAGCTTCTGGCGTGCAAATTGTCTGGTTTTGTAAAAGGTTTAGAGCGAATTGGCTGCTCTGTAGGTTATAATGGAATATTTATGCTGCATGGAATTTAACTGGGTCCCTCAAGGGAAAGGCCGATTGGATTTAATGGGGGTGAAACCAAGGGAGGCTTTAGAGAGTTAAGTGCTGGCTGTTCTGGGGTATTAAAGGAACTGTCTGTTGTTGAAATTAAAGGCCCCAATTCATCATGTTAAGTGACCACATGGTGAATTTAAGTGCTGTGTGAGTCACTCGTCCCTGCCACTCCTTTCCCTCTGGATCATGGAAAAAATCACCCCTGGCGTTGCTCACATCTCACATTTCCACCCAGATCCCCAATCAGAGAATCACATTTGGGTTTGGAAGGCACCTTAGAGCTCATCCCAATCCACCCCCTGCCATGGGCAGGGACAACTTCCACTGTCCCAGGCTGCTCCAAGGCCCATCCAGCCTGGCCTTGGGCACTTCCAGGGATCCAGGGGCAGCCACAGCTTCTCTGGGCACCCTGTGCCAGGGCCTCCCCACCCTCACAGGGAAGGATTTCTCCCTAATATTTCCCCTAAACCCACTTTCTTTGAGTTTTAACCCATTCCCATCTGTCCTGTCCAGCCCAGCAGCCCTGGCAGCAGAGCAGTAACCCCACCCTTGTCTCTCCCACAGGTGATGAACATCCGCAGGGTGCTCAACAGAGTGGAGAAGCCGCAGGGCCTCTACCCCAACTTCCTGAGCCCAGTGACGGGGAGCTGGGTGCAGCGTAGGTATCACCCTGCCTCCCCTCCTGCCTGCAGCATTCCAAGCTTCCCATTCTTCCTGAGGAAGCAGCAGCCACTGCCAGAGCAGCAAGGCCAAGGCAGTGCCGTGTCAGGCAGGCTGTGGAACCTGTGATGAGATAACACAGGCTTTGCAGGGTGCAGCGCGGTAATTGTGCACCTGCCCCATCAGCCGTGTGTCCAGCTGAGTGTCCCAGCTCCAGAGAGGGAATCAGGGCCTTCCCTGCACGGGGGAGGGTCCTGGCACATGCTCCAGCACACGGGTGTTGGGAACCAGCACAGCCCTGCAGCCAGCACAGAGCCCTCGCTGCTTGGGTGAGATTCCCCTCCGGAGTGGCTGCAGCAAGTGAGGAACCACCTGGAGAGGCAGAGGGCTTGGAGGAGTCTTGGATCCCCCTCGGATCCAGGGATGAATTCTCCTGTGTGCATTCATGTTCCTGTTACCATGGTACCTCTGCAGAGAGTGATTTGGGAAGGAAGGATGAGATAAGAATGTTTTGTTTTCTCCTGTTGGGAACCCAGCACTGGAGATGTGGCATGAGGGAGATCCTGCTCTGGTGGGCAAGGGGAGCAATAATCAGGGAAGGCCCTGGAGAGAGCAGGGGAATTCTGGAAGCAGTGCCCCCAGGGAAAGGTGACACACAGCCCCTTCCCCAGCCAGGAAAGAGACTGTGCCCCTCCCTCCTCTTGGGCCACCCAGGGACAGAAGTTCCTGTGGTAGGACAGGAGGTGCCACTTCTGCAGCTGTGCCCTGATCTCTGACCTCCACCTTCTGCTCTGTTATTGATCTGCTTGGTTTGGCTGCTGGGTTTGATGTTCCATTGTCAAAGAGAAGTCTCTTTCTGCAGAGGCTGGTTTGAGCCTGTCAGTGGGTGACATTTATTATTTAGGCAGGTTACTCTGAGTCCTTGCACTGCCTGGTGTCCTCATGTTTTGTTGCACTTTTTGCAGGGCTGGATCACTCCAGACCTTTCCCACTGCTGCTTTTCTGGCTCTGGTGGCTCTGGTGGCTGAGGCAGGGACAGAGCTCTGGCTGTGAGCAATCCCTGACCTTTCACTGGCGGGGCTGGTCCCAGCAAAGTGTCTGGGATGGCCACAGTTATCCCGTTAAACCAGAGCTGCCCTTCAGTGCTGTGAGGAAAAACCAGGTTTCTGTTCACCCCATTAACTGATCCTCACTCAAGGTTATCCCATCCCTTTGTCAGCAGCTCAGCTTCCCCTCTCTGCAGAGTTGTTGCTCTGTGTTTCCCCTTGAAGAGCTGATCTCCCATCCCCTGCTGCTCCCTGAGGTTCCCCTCCCTCTGGGTTATTCCTGCTGGCAGCTGCCAGTCCCACACTGCACATCTGGGCAGACACCAGCATCAGTTCTGCCTGCTCAGTGCTGCTGAGGGGAGGAGGAGAAGTTCCTGGCTGCTCCATGACTGATCCCTACAGAATCTTTGGAAACCCAGCTCTTACCCAGCTGGGTACAACTCTCAGCTGGATACCCAGCCCTCATCTCTTCTGCCACGAATTTAATTCTGTTTTCTGTCTGCACATTTCACTGCATTGCCCTGAAGTTGCTGATGTAAAGAGGGGCCCGGTGGTGCTTTTCAGAGCACATCACGAGTAGCCTCTGATTGCTTGTGTTGGGATAGGCAGATTCCTGCCAAAGGCCTGGACATTTCCTGACTCCCAGACAGACTTCCACAGGCTGTTTGTGGCAGCTGCTCAGGATGTGACCTTGGGATCTGACTCCAGATTCCAGGGAGGGAGAAGAGTGATCAGCCCCTCCTGCATCTCCAGTGCTGCTGGGGAGAAATAGATGAGGACCAGCGCAGGGAGGCATCTGCAGCCTGCTCCCCGGAGGCGCCAGGCTCTCGTTTTCTCTCTTGCCATTAAAGCTCTTTGCAGGAAGCTGTTTTCCTTGAAATTGCTGTGATTTTCTTAAAAGGTGTATCTTTGACCTGGCTGAATGAGCAGATCTTGTAAATGAAGAGGCTGCGCTGCAGCTCCCTGAGTGCAGTTGTTACCTCTGGGAAATGAAAGCCCAGTCCCCTGCTGGAGGCAGGGATGTGTTTATGCAGAGTGCCTGGGAGGCAAACGCTGCCAGGGCTGCTGCCATATGGAAAGCAATTACGTACCAGGGCTGCAGCTTTGGTGATTTTATGAATGACACACTCAGGATCACAGAGCTGCTCTTTAAAGGCAGGCTGTGTTTGCAAATGCGCTGCCCTCTCTCCTCGCACGGAAGCCGCGTGTTTAATCCCATTGTTTTGCCGTGGATTATTCCCTGGATCGCTGGACACGGTGTGGCAGGGATGTTTGCTCTTCAGGTCAGGAAAATGCATGGCTGATGGTTTCTGCTGCTGGCAGGATTTAGCATTTGGAATAAGCCTCGGGACTTTATCTGTGTGCAAGGAGAGGGGAAACAAAAATGTGAGCAGCTCTGAACACCTGTTACATGTGCTTATCTGGGAAATGAGGATGGTGCAGACCCAGGGGTGGCCACTGTTAATTAACAGGGATGGCTCAGTCCAGGGAGGGTAATTTGTCTTGCTCTCCTAAAAATGGGAGTGCTTGACTGCTTTAAAGAGCGAGACCGCTGCTGCTCCCCCCGTGGTACAGTTTGAAGCTGTAAATCCATCCGGCAGCTCCCCCCGGGCACAAACCTGCAGCTGTCAGGCCCATTTCACACTGCAATCCCTCAGCACCTCCTGTAAGGTCAGAGCAGGGGGTGCTCTCAGCAGACGGCCTTGGAAATTTGATTTCTGCACGGGAAAACATGCAGTGCACATCCCTGTACCTGACTTGATCATTTTAATGTGCCAGCAACCCCCAGCCTTCCCCAGGGCTCCGAGTCCCTCCGTGAGCCAGGAATACAAATGGCACGACGCAGGAGTGTCTCCAGCAGCCCCTTGCTGGCAGCTCTGTGGGATCCCACACCTCTCCTTCCTTTCCTGAGGCAGGGAGACAGCTCCCAGGGGCTCCATCGAGATGGAAATCTATCAATACCCACCACTGCTTTTGGTTTATGAGGGTGGATTTATGATGATGGCTCCATAAACAGGAAGCATCTTCACGTTGCAGTATAAATAACGTGTAAAATAAGGCCTCTGAATGGTTCTGCTAAGGGATACTAATGCTCTGCAAAATGACAGAACATTTTTCTTCTGATTGCACTTTCCACCTTTCTTCCTTTCTGAAAAGCAATGCTGCAAGCTCTCCCCAGGAAGCTGGGAAGAGGAAGGAGAGAACAAGGGCGTTAAATAGGACGTGATTGTTTCCCCTTTGTAGAGCAGCTGCTCATTGTGTATCATGAACCTGAAGCTCTTCCCTGCCTTTCCCACCACAGACCACGTCTCCATCGGGGGGCTCGGGGACAGCTTTTATGAATATCTCATCAAATCCTGGCTGATGTCAGACAAGAAGGACTCTGAAGCTAAAAAGATGTACGACGATGCCTTGGAGGTGAGGAGCGAGGTGCTGCTCTGTGGTTTTTGGGGGGGACATGGATCGTAAGAAGGTTTCAGACCTTCAGAATAAGCCTTTGGATTTCCTTGGTACTCGCTCCTGTCACCAAGTAACTCTGAGTAAGTTCTACTTACTGTCCACTCCCTTGAAATGCTGATTTTCATCCCTTCAGGCAATAGAAAAGCATTTGGTGAAAAAATCAGCAGGAGGCTTGACCTACATCGCTGAGTGGAGGGGTGGCATCCTGGACCACAAGATGGGCCACTTGGCCTGCTTCTCCGGGGGCATGATTGCCCTGGGGGCCGAGCACGCCGCGGAGGAGAGGAGGCAGAGGCACATGGAGCTGGCTGCAGAGATCACCAGCACCTGCCACGAGTCCTACGCACGCTCAGGTAGCCTTGGGGGGTCCCTGGGGTCACCCACAGCCCCAGGAGATTGGGCATTGCCTGGCAGGGGTTTGCTCTGGGGCGTTCTGTGCCTCAGCAGCATCTGCACCCCTGGGTGTGGCTTTCCCTGGGCTTTCCTGGGATGTCTGGGAGGGACAGAAATGTGCTCTGTGGAGCAGCAGCTGGAGCAGAGGGACAGGCAGCTGTGAGCTCCTGGGGCACAGCTGGGGCTGAATCCTGGTCCTGCCTCAGCCACAGTCCCACAGGATTCCAGCCTGAGGCTGTCCTTCCACACCCCTTTGCAGACAGGAGGGCAGGATTAGCAGGGATTCATTGCAGAGTGTCCCATTATGGAGCAGAGCAGCTGAGAAGCCCAGCAGGGCAGTGCTGGACACCTGCAGCTGCTGGTGGGAACCAGGAAAATGGAGTTACTGAGCCCCTCATTTCACAAGTACAATTTCCTTCACCACGCAGAGCTTTGGAGAGCAGTGAGTGGAGATGAGTGAGGGTCTGGGTTGGTTCTCTGCCTGCAGGAGCTGCTTTGGACACCACTGCTTTCTTTGTAGGCATCTCTGCAGCTCCTGTGAGGCTGCAGGCAGCTGAGGCAGCTCTCCAGGACCTTGTCAGGCACAGGTCTGTCTCCACAACTGCATCCAAGGGTTGTTCCACACCTTCCCCACAGCAGCCAGCCCGGTTTGGCAGCCGGTGCTCAGCATGTTTGCCCAATAAACTTCAAGCTAACCTGAAATGATGTTTGCAAATAACTCTTTTCCCCCTCCTCCAGCACTTACAGAACTAAAACAAGCCATGTGAACTAACAACCCTGTGGCTGTGAGTGCCTGGAGCCAATTTTCACTGTCAGCACAGAGGGGACAGCAGCAGGCGGCCCACGCTGCTCCAGCGCTGGCCTTTCATTGCAGAGAGGGGCTGTGCACGGCCCCCCAGCTCCCAGCAAACACTGCCAGGGCCCCACACACACAGCAGGGCCCAGGGGAGGTGTGCAAAGTAATTAGAAGGAGATCATGTCTCCCTGAAGCAGCACTGGGGTAAGACACAGCCAGAGAAACCCCGTGGCATGATCACGGGATTAGGGAGTGGTTGGGGCTGGAAGGGACCTTAAAGCCCATCCCATTCCACCCCTGCCGTGGGCAGGGACACTTTCCACTGTCCCAGGCTGCTCCAAGCCCTGTGCAGCCTGGCCTTGGGCACTTCCAGGGATCCAGGGGCAGCCACAGCTTCTCTGGGCAACCTCATGAACAAATTTTTTCCAACAGGGAGAGGGTTGGTGTCGAAAGCAGGGATCTGAGTGCTGGAGAGTGCTTGCAAGAGATTGGGATTCTGAACTCAAAAAGACCAACATACCCCTGGTGTCCTGTTTATAAAAGCAGTGCAAGTGGTTCAGCCTTTCCCATCATCCTGATCCCTTCTCTCCAAAGGCGCTGCGGAGGAAAAGGCTTAACAAAGCCTTAGTTAAACGTTGGCATCCTGAGCAACATAAAAGCACCTGGATGGTGCCTCTCGTGTGCTCCCCTGCCAGTGACCAGTTCTGTGTGTGTGCTTCTCCCCAGATACCAAGCTGGGCCCCGAGGCCTTTCGCTTCGACGCGGGGAGCGAGGCCATGGCCACGCGGCTCAGCGAGCGCTACTACATCCTGCGGCCCGAGGTGGTGGAGAGCTACATGTACCTGTGGAGGCTCACCCACGACCCCAAGTACAGGCACTGGGGCTGGGAGGTGGTCAAGGTAAGGCTGGGGAGGGCACAGAGCTCTGCAGGTTGCTGCGTTCCTTCCAAAACCTTCGCTTCGGTCGGTGGAAGGAGCGGAAATTATTTAAATTGTGTTAAACGCTGAGAAACATCAGAAATGCTCAAGGTCGGGTTGGATGGGGCTCTGAGCAGCTTGGTGTGGTGGAAGGTGACCCTGTCCATGGCAGGGGGTTGGAACTGGGTGATTTTTAAGGTTCCTTTCAACCCAGACTGTTCTCAAACCCACGAGCAGTGGGGCAGGAATACACCAAGTGCCTCAGTTTAGGTGTTATCTCCACTGTGGATGTTTTCTTCTCCCTTTTGGGCTGCACTGCCATCAGTCAATCAGCCAGCTCAGGTGGCTGGCGTTTCCCTTGCTGTTCCATCAGAGCCAGCCTGACTCCCAGAGCCTGGAGTAACCCCCACGCCCCTCAGTGAGGGACAGAGGCTGCAGGAAACCTGGAGTTGGATCTGTAAACTGGCTTGGAATGCAGCTGATGGTGATGGATGGGTCACTCCCCACTGCTGAGTGTTGCTGAGGTCTCTGTTCCTCCCCCAGGCCCTGGAGAAGCACTGCAGGGTGGAAGCTGGGTTCTCTGGCATCCGGGATGTTTACACCACCACCCCCACCCACGACAACATGCAGCAGAGCTTCTTCCTCGCAGAGACTCTCAAGTAAGTCCGGGCTCACAGGGGCCTTCCAGGGCAGCACAATTCCTGCAGCACCTGCTTACTGAGTCTCAGATAATAAGGGGGAAGTCTTCTCTTCCAGGGAGAGGTGTCCCTGCCCAGGGCAGGGGGCTGGAACGAGATGAGCTTTAAGGATCTTTCCAACCGAGCCCATTCCGTGGGGGAAACTGGGCAGGGCAGTGGGTGCTGCGAAGCTTTGGGGGTTTCCTGCTGCAGAACCACTGCTGCCATTGGCACCCTCGAGGTTCCTGCTCAGGTGCTGGGTTTGAAGGACTCTGCTGTGATCCAGAGCTGGGTTAAGTGGGAAGGGTGGTGATTTCCTAATGAACCAGGAATGTGTCACCATGAACAGAGGCAGCCATCACATCCTGCTGCCTGTGCCTGCCTGGAGTCCTTCCCGAGCTCCTTTAACCCCTCTGTGTCCCTCTCCCGTGGCTCCAGGTACCTCTATCTTCTGTTCTGTGAAGATGATGTGCTGTCTCTGGAGGACTGGGTGTTCAACACCGAGGCTCATCCCCTGCCCATCAACCACACGGACTTTAAAGGAGCAGTGCAGCCCTGAGGCCCCTGCCCAGCTCCTGCTCCCCCGGCCTGGGCAGACTCTGCTTTTCCTTTCCATTAAAGGAATTCCTGTTGTTCCTGAAATGGTATTTGGGGGCACTAGTCCAATTCCGGACAGTATTTTCTTGGGAAGATGAACCATGACTAAGCACCTTCTTTTCCTCTGTGAGGAGCTCTATTAGGCTGATGATGAGATGTTTATTCTGGGCCATACTGTACACAGTTCATAGACATTCCTTTATACAGAGAATTTATATGAAATCCACTGATTTTTGCTTTCTAGTGGCCAAAGGACTGGAAGTTTGCCATAAAATAGACTTTACACACACACACACACACACATCCTCCTTTCCTCCTTCTGTTTCATTTCTGCCTTTTATCTGCTCTTGGATTTATCACCTTTCCAGTGAACAGTTTGCAGTATTCTGGGATTTTTGGTGCTGGGCTTTGGGGGCTCTTCAGGAGGGACAGGAGAACGAGGAAGGGGAGTTGTCCTTGGTGTGGGAGAGCAGCTGGAATGCTTGGGGATGGATGAGGAGCCAGCTGGGAGCTCAGGAGTGAAGGAAGGACAGGGAAAGGTGACGTTTTAGTGGGAAAATAAAGAGGAACAGACCCTCCACACACAGGAGCAGCCTCAGGGTGGAATTTGCAGATTTGCAGGCTCATGGGGGACTTGAACCACTCTGATCCCTGCTGGAGGGGTAACTCAGCAGGACAGGAGCAATCCAGGAGGCTCCTGGATTGGGTGGGTGATAAATTTCCCCTCCCAGGGGCAGAGGAGCCAACAGAGGGGCTCTGCTGACCCCGAACTGAAGATCCAAGGCAGCTCTGGCTGCAGTGGCCATGGATGGTGAGTTCAGGATTCTGAGGGCAGGAGGGAGGGGGGAAAGCTCCACCCTGGGCTCCAGCAGAGCAGACCTGGGGCAGGGGGGCCCCAAAGGTCCCCTCCAGCCTCAGCCATTCTGTGACTCTGTGGTGTGAAAATTGTAACTAAACCAAAACCTGTCTGCAAGATCCTTGCTCCTGATGTATTTTTTATATACTTTTTTCTGTGCTCTTAAAACACATTTACCACCCATCACATCTCATTTAACTTTCCTTTATCGGGTTTTTTTTTTGTGTGTTTTTCTACTTTTATTTGGAGCTAAATGTTACGAGTCACTTGTAATAATTTTACTGCTGTAATAGTCAGATCTGTGAAACAGAATAAAAGTCTTGTAAAATAAAAAGCCTGTTGGGGTTGATTCTGTAAAAGACCAGTTGCTTCATGCTTGGAACGAGACAATACTGGTGGATTTAAAGAGTTCTGCACAGTAGAAGTTGATTTCTGGGGGGATCCAGGCAGTGTTTGACAGCAATTCCCAGCTCTCTTAAACTGCTGGGTCTGGGATCAGCATTCCCTGTGATCACTGCAAAGCTCTGTGGCCCTGGGGGGTGGAACATTCTTGTGACATCCTCGTGACAGTTGGTTCGTTCAGCAGCTCGGGGGAAATAAAGTTGCTTTGAGCAAGCTGTGAAAACAGAAAATGTTGTTTCTAAATTCCTGCCTTTGTAATTCCCCGAGAGAAATAAGATTGTCAGATGGGGACTTAGCATTATCCCAGGGATAAAGATGCTGGCTGGTAAGCCTGGCCTAGAGGAATGGTTATTGGTAAATAAACATCTTGGGAGTGAGCTGTGTTATCCGGGAGATTTGGGGATCGGGAAGCTCTTGTAGCTCAAAGGATTTTGATAATGGATTAAGGGAATTTCTTAAATAAGAACACCCTGCTCTTGGAATAACACAGAACGCTTTGCCTGGCAGAATTTAAACCCCCAAAATAAACAGCAAGGTTCTGGTTTCCTTTAGGAACAGATCCCGGTGTTACGTGAGAGCTCCATGGTTGGTTTCCCTTTCACACGAGTGAGCAGGAACATCCCACACCCTGCCAGGGGAAGTTTCCTGCAGCTCAGCGGCCACACCACAGATCAGGAGGTGTTTGAGCTGCCCTGAGGAGGCAAAGCTTATCCCTGACTCTGCTCCCAGGAGCTCCATGCCAGGCACAGCAGAAGCTTTTGGTTGCAAGCGGCCACGCTCGAACGTTTCCGATGGTGCCGAGGCAGCTCTGCAAATCCCTCTGCCTGGGCTCCCAGATATCCCCTGAAATCCCCAGGGATTAATCACAGGCATCAAGCTCAGCAGGGCCGTGTTTAGCAGGAGTTAAGATTTACTCCCAGGATCAGCTTTGTTCCAAGGCCTGGCCCTGATCCACACCAGGGGTTTTTCTGTCCCACAGCACTGCAGGTAACGGGAATGTTTGTCCCGCTGTGCCTTGAAATGCTGCTGCTCCTCCTTTCCCCGAGCCTTGGCTGGATGCTCCTGCACCCTGGGAGCCCTGCCTGTGGAAGCAGGGGCTGGATCCCACCCCAAATTCCTCCTGCCAGGTGGGATTTTCCTGCCCGGAGGGAACCCCTTGGTTTCCAGGCTTGGAGCAGGTGAGTAAATGGAGTTACACTGAGCCAGAGGTTGGGCTGTAAATGCCTCACGGGAAGGATCTGGGGAGATACGTGTCCTTCAGCTGCCTTCCTGCCTTCCAGTCTCAGGCATGTGGGAATTCTGTTGGGTTTTGGTGTTTTTTTCCTGCTTGGAGTCACCAGGCAATGCCACCAGCCTGGGTTATTGCCCATCTCCCCTGGAATATTCCACTTCTACTTCAGAAGCTGTGATTACCATCTTAATTTTCACCATCAGAGCTTGTGGCCCTCGTTTATATCAGAAGGAATTTCCTGTAAATGAGGTTCTGATAGCAGAAGGTTGCATCAGTGGTGGAGATGAAAACTCTTCCCTATCACTTGTACAACCACGGGCTGCTGTTGCCTGGCCTGCACAGAGAGATAAGACAAAACTATCCAGAAAACAAACGCACCTTTTTGTAACCCACACTTCATTTTTACAGCATTATTAAATTCCCTGGGAAGGCTTTCAGCAGAATTGGTTATTGGATTCAAAAGCCTGGCAGCCAGAGCATTTTTCCGCATAGGTTTTGATCTGATCTCTTTATCTGATTGTTTCAGATGTGATGCACAGCCCTGGCTCCCAGTGCCAGCACAGTCCCAGCAGCTCCTCCTGAGCACGTTCGGGGCTTTGGCCTCATTCCCTGTGGAGCCTCCAGCAGGGATCGTGCTGGAGGCAGGAACCCTCCCCATAAAACTCCCGCTTCGTAAAGGGTTTTGTTTAGGATTGCGTCCTCCTGAGAAGGAAAGGCCAAGCAGGAGTTAGGAATGCAAGACACAGGAACTGGCTCCTGCTCTGCAGCTGAAGGGTTTGAAATGCCTCAAACTCCCATTTCCTTTGCTGGCCGTGCTTTTTCTGGGATGAACTCTCTGATTTCCATGGCTGTGAAGCTTTGTCACCTCTGCTTTTCTTGTCCCCTTCAAACCAGACCTGGATGTTCCTTGTTCCTCTGAGTTTTTCATCCCTGCTGCTACCAACCCCTCACCATTTTTTCCTCCCTTCTTTTCAGCCCACCTTTCTCCCTTCTGACCAAGGGGAAATCTCGAATAGTTTTTCCTGCTGGGTGGAAATCTTCCCTGTTATTTTTTTTTAGGATTCCCTTTGATACAGGTGTGCCTGGGTGGGCCCCACAGCAGATGTGTGAGTATTTAAAATTCTTCCTGAGTGCTGTAATCCCAGGACTCAGCAGAGGAGAGCCAGGAGTTGCTGGGTTTGTTCTCTTTCAAGGAGCATCAGCTCCGAGCAGCCACCCTGAATTATTTCACCTTTTGTCTTTCATTCTCTTTCCTATGAAATAATTCCCCCGTTTCGCACCTTGATGTGGCGGCTGATGACACTGGAAATGGTTCAGGTGTAAAATGAGCCCTTCTGCCTCTCGTCATCCAAACAGAATCACCTCAGCCCTGCCACCGCCCTGCCAGGTCCCCTCCACCAGCTCCTGTCCCTGCTCCTGCTCATTTCCCAGCCAAACCAGGACATTTATCCTGTTTCAAACCCATCCCATCCTGTTACATTCTGTGGTTCGTGCTGGGTAATTCCAGGGAAGCAGCAGCTCTGCACCCCTCGCTGCCCAGCCTAATGAGCCCGGGAAGTTTTAAAGCACATCTGCTCCAAGTGCTGAGCTCATCCCCACCTGTCCCTGCTCCCAGACGTCATTTCCATGCTCTGTTAATCCTGTTCCTCCCCGTGGCCCAGGCACTGGGTTCTTTGATGGAACCAGAGTTTCATGGAAGTTTTCTGCTGTGGTGGAGCAGAAGGAACCTTCTCCTTCCTCCCTCGGTGCAACAACCCCGATGTGAATCACAAATATCCCACTCGGGGCTCCTCTGCCTGGTCCCATCCTCATCCTCCCTCCTCCACCCTCCTCTCTTAATGGCTTGGTCATGCTCTCCCTCATCTGCATCTCGAGAGTTCTTTAAACCTAAAACAAAAACGATTAGGCAGGCTTAGGATACAGCAGAGCTTCAAAGGATTAAATGCTGACGCTTCCTGCTACCCTCGGAGAGATCAAACACTCGCTGCTGTTGGCCCTGCAGCGGCAGCGAGCGGCACTAAATCATCCCCGGCAATCGGGGACTCGGAGCGGGGTTGGAAGCACAGAGGAGCAGGAGGCTGAGTTATGGGGAGGGATTAAAATGAATAAATTTGTGTGTCTTGGCCCAGCCACCGCTAAGGGACAACGTGACAGCAGTGCCACAGCCGCGTGGAGGGACCTGAAGGGCACGGAGAACACGGGGAGGTCGAAAAGTTTGGGGTGGAAATGACCCAAAATGTGGCATGGTGGTAAAAATGACCCAAAATGCGGGGATGATGCTGGAGACAGGAGGCTGAGCACCGCCACCCCAGGGCTGCCAAGTCATTCCCATCCCCTAATTCCCATCCCTAGGGGCCCAAAACCTCAGCGGAATCACTGCAAGGGAACCCCCTAACACCTGTTTTGTTAAAAAAATACCCATTTTGGTGAGCTATAACCAAGCAGAAGTGCAGGATACGGCTGGTTTTGGGAAGTGCAAAACAAGTTCAGTTCTTTTTGGGAAAAGCTGAATTAAGGACCAAGGACCACTGGAAATCCGGGGGCAGGCACAGGCCCCACTCTCCCATTGGTAATAAAGGCAAAGCCCACAGACAGCAACGAGACCACCGAGGAGGCGGCGAGAGACATTTCAGGCTAAAAAGTGCTTTTTCCTGAACGAGTGCTGCTCATTTAACATTAAAACGTGGTGTTTTTCTGACGAGCGCCGGTCATTTAACACTTACAAAGCGGTTTTCCCTGACCGAATGACAGTCACTGAACACTAACAAGGGTCTTTCCCTGACGGAGTGATGGTCATTTAACACTAAAATACGTTCTTCCCTGACCGGGTGCCGGTGGTTTAACACTAAAAAGAGGCTTCCTCTAACGGCGCGGCGGTGATTTAACACTAAAAAAGGGGGTTTTTTTGCGGCCGGGTCCCGCGGGGCGGCCGCGGCCCCTCCTCGCCCGCCTGACGCCTCCCCCGGCCGGGCGGCCATGGCGGCTCCGCGGCGCGGGCCTGGC